>MQRK01133572.1:0-11578 GCA_001938485.1 Girardia tigrina | reverse complement strand
CAAATTCCTAAATTGACTTACAAAATTCTTAAATTGATTGTCAAAATTCTTAAACGGATTTACAAATTCTGACGTTGAATTACAATTTTCTGAAATGTGCTGACAAACCCTGTAATATATATGGTATGTTAGGGGTTTTTTGGTGACTTAAATTTTTAAATAATTAATTTGAAATATCATATTTATAATTAAATAAGTTCAAATAATTTATTTATATAAATTTTTTAAAAATAAATATTTCGGGTTAATAATAAAAATTGTAATTAAATTTTAATTTATTACACAAGACTTTTTTGGAAATAAATAATTCGGATTAACAGACATTGTAAATAAAATTAAGTTGTAAAATAAAAAATCATAATGTTTTATTACAATTAAAATTGTATTACATTTGTATTAGAAAATAATTATAATTGAATGTTTTAAACAATTAACGAAGAATAAAAAAATATTTGGAAATTTAATTTTAACAGTAGATGTACCATTCAAATATTTTAAAGATCTAAAATTATATTTAAGTTAAATGGTTTTAAATAAATAATATTGAAATAACAGCATCTAAATAATTTTAAATTAACAGAAATCGTTGTAATTTAACTAAAATGTGTTTAAAAATGATTTAAAATAAAACAGTAAGCGTGTAAATTGTTATAATGTATTTTAAAGATTTTTATAAAATATTAAAATATAAATTAACGTAATCAAAAAATAATAAAATCAATTTTTAATTTACGTTTTTAATAACTTATCAGCATTATAATCCAGTATTTTTATGTATAATTAATCTGGTCGAAAGAAAACAAAAGAAGGGTTCCTCAAGAAAAAATGTTTAAATAATTGTTATTGTTATAGAAATAAATTTTTATGTTGATGAATTCTATTATAGATCAAGAACCCAACATGGTATATAATATATGTAAATATATTAATATATAATAATTATACAGTATATATAATATATATAATATAATATATATAATACATTATACAGTATGTTTTACTCAATACAGTCACTGAATGTCATGTGTGTAAACAATTTGTTGGTAATTTGTATATTTTTGCTGGGTGTAAATAATTGGGTTATTTCGTTCACTAATATTATTCAATGAAATTACATTGGTTTGATCTAAATTGAATTGCATTGATTCGAAGGTTGCGTTAATTGTTCGTAGCTCGAACCCAGCTCAATAATTAATGAAATAAAGTTTATTGAGGTTTAAATCAATAACGATTATTGTAGAAATTTATATTTGTTAATCACAGTTACACCTTTCTCAAAAAAATATTGTACATGAACCTTCTAATCAATAATTGGGGCTAAATAATTATTTCCGTATTGAATTAACTATTTTGTATGATTATATTATTTAACGCTTATTTTATTTGTTATTTCTTATAGTTTCTGTAATTTGTTTGTTTTTTGTTGTTTTTATCGCAGTTTGCTTTGTTTTTTTATGTATGTAACTTGAACAAACTTGCAAGAAGACTATTTAATCCACAAACTTGATATAATCCACACTCCTTCAAAACGCGAGCGTTTTTTCAATTAAATAAACAACTAACTATAAAATTACGTTACAATAAATAATATAATAATTATGATACTAGTAATAATTGTGATACTAGTAAATATTATTGTAGAGACATTTATTGAAAAAAATGTATAAATTAAATCTCTTTAATAGTTTTCATTCATTTACAATTTAGATTGAAAATGCTCAAGATGCGGATGGAAAGGTAACTAAATCTCGGAAACTACTACCGGAGCAATCGCATGCAAACGAATATATTACGTGTTTTGAACTGACATCCAATTTTCTTATATTTTCGACTGACGTAAGTAAAGTAAATTGTTTATGTATATAATTTCGTTTCGTGTTTTAATTTCATTTTAATGTAATTATTGAGAATAGTTTCTTAGAACGTGTGTACTCCTTAATTTGAATTTGAAAATAATGTGACTTTATATTATGTATCGATAACTTGTGAAAATACTGTTTTCTATATTCTTTAAATATCGACCCATCGTTAATTTCACGCATTTTATCAGTTACAATCAGTGCAAATTTAAAAGAAATTATTATCATATTCATTCTCTCAATTAAACTCACTCAAATAGTTCATACAGAAATCCATAAAAGGCTATCCAAGATCAAGGGGCAGATCAATCTTCCTCACCAGCCCATGTAAAACTTAAGTTCTAAATATTTATCATCATATTTTCTCTTTACAATTTTTCCTTTCTTGACAGGAGGTACAACTGCAGTATCTAGTAGTACATCTCGATCATCATCAGTTTCTTTACTTGCTAATGTTCTTTTAATTAGAAATTTATCAATTGTTTTCGCAGTACACCGTAAAAAATAATTATCATAAATAGCATCTATTTAATCATAAATAAAAAAGTAAATATAAATATAGATATTGTTATTTAATTTATTAAGAATTAAAGTTTTATACTCGTCCTTTGTTAAAATTATAAAGGTATTTTATTAAAATTTTGTCACAAAGATTTTATTTCATTTTTTTATTAAATTTCCATTTTAATTTACTTCAATTTAATCGTTTTAAAATTGTATTAAAATAAAAAAATACAAAATAATACTTTAGTTTATTTTTATTTCAAAATTGAATATTAAACTTTATATTCCTTTTTATTTTACTTCAATTAAATATTTCCATCAAAATTAAAATTTACTTTATTACTTATAATTAGGGCACGGAATTTAATGACCTTAAAAATTAAAAAATGACTATAAAAATGACTTAAAAAATTAAATGACTTAAAATTGTTAAAATAAACATATTACCTTCCCTTCCACATTCTAAAGTTCCGATTACTACATTTCCTATATAACGGCCGTTCGAATCAATAGTTTCATCGATTGAAACCCCTATTTTTTGTCACATACTAAATCACGTATTCTATGAAAAGTTTTTTTCATAGCAAACTTTAACGTATGTCTTTCGCAGTGTAGATTCGCCAGGAATACATTTATCGGTATAATCCTCCAAAAACTTTCGATTATTTAGTTTGCCTAATGGAATATTTGCGGACAAAAAGGCTTCACACAAATTTATAGAAAATTTACAAGGACTTTGACTTATTGAAGTGAAATAATTCATTAAAGTTTGCTTTTTAGCATTCATTCGTTGTAAACCCATAATATGCTTCTTTCTTGGAACATGTTGCTCCACTGTAAATCACTTTTCAGCCACTACCTTCGTATCACAAATTTTGCAAAACAAAATTTTTCCATCAGAGGAGAATATATCAGGTCCAAATACATTTGCTAAATTTCGCAAATATTGTGATGTTGTTGGCTTTTTTTTTGGGCATAACAAATAATTTAAATAATTTACAAGGACTTTTGAAATATTGACAAATTTTATATTATTTAAACAATTTATAATATTAGATTTAAAAATTTTTTAATTCAATAAATATAGAAATAGAAAATATGTAAAAATAACCTAACAAAAAATAAAATGACCTAAAATTTGAAAAAATGACCTAAAAAATGACCTTAAAATTTAAAAAGCATAAAAAAGATCTAAAAAGGTAAAATAATGACAAATAAAAATTACCCTAATCGTATTAAAATGTGTTGAAACGTGTTCATATACAACCAATACATTTGGAAGACGTCTCAAAAAATGAAATGTCAATAAAATCCGTATCCTACTTGTAATAAATCTTTTTACTGACTCTAAATTAAATTTTAATAAACCTACAGTAAAATTTATTTTATTTTTACATAAATTTATTTTTTGCATTAAATTAGGAAAATGTTATTTTAACATATTTATAACACTACTTTACGAAATATAATTGTTTCATTATTAATTTGATCAGATTTTAAATTCAAAAATTTTATGAACTTACCCCAGCTCCTAACAGTTGGAATTGTTCTTTTTGAACCCATTAAAATTTGAATTGACTTTTGTTAACAATTTTATTAAAAAATACAATCACAAAGAACACATGTTAAAAAATATTTTATACATTTACACGTAATTTTTACTACTTACAATACATTTTGTTCTGATTTAGTAACAAAGTCAATGCTTAGGACTTAAACATTGGAGCGTAATGAGATGCTTCAGTTGATGTCTACTTGTTAACTTCATAGGACTGACTAGACATAGAAAATACTATACATTCATTGCCATTATATTTGATTTTTGTTATATATTCAGAAAGGAAATCTGAACATATTCTTTATAGAAGATTGGAATTATGCAAGTGAGTTTAAACACGATTGTGGTATTTCGAAACTCTTCTCCAATGAAGTGGGGACTGCAATTATATTTGTTGATAACAAAACCAGAGCCTATTTTTATTCACCGGTAAGAGTTTTATGCTGCATAAATTATTATGATCTCCCTTTAATGTGATTTTTTTTGTAAATAATTGTAAAGATATTTTTGAAATTCTGGTACATAGAATAATATATAACTAATTCTTAATAATAATCGTATTTATTTGTGAAAACAGAAAATTATTATCAATTTAAATGGAGATCAACATATTTTGAAAAAAAATACTTGTTTTTAAAAAAGAATTTCTCGTTATTTACAAAGCATAAAACAGTTTTTTTAACACTTTTGAGGAAGTATTTATTTTTTATAACTTATTAAAAATTGACTAAATTAAAAAAATATTTGCTTTTATGAATGCTTCTAAAGAATGATAAACACCTTGAAAATGGTAATATTTATTAGTGATAATTTAATTATTAAATTTGACGTTTTCGTTTGCGATATTTTGTTCGCGGCGTTTTGTCGTGCTACCATAATGATCATGGAAAAGAAGTTTTAATGATGTAAAACAATGTATCGTAAAATTAATACACATATAAAACATTGTTACAAATTTTACTTCCTTTAAATGATCATGTTTGATTATCTTTTCTCAGCCATACCACGTCTTAAATCAAATCCAAAGATATCACTAAACCATTTAATCGGAAATAGAAATTAGTTGTGTGGTTCATATATAAATCATTTTTAAAAACTATCACACCTTTTCTGCTTTGACTTTATTTTGTAACTAATCAAATTAATTCTAGACAATTAGTTATAAAAATTAATTTATATTTTTTTAGCTGGATGAACAAATTGTTGAGATTAACGATTTTCCAACTGGCTTAAATAAAGTTCTTTGGGATTATAAAACTGATGAAAATGTACGTAATATTACATTTTGTTTACTCTATATTTTTATTTTTGTTATTTTAGTATATGATACTGGTGTGTACTGATGATAAACTTTATACTTATACCATACAATCTTTCTACGTGGATGCTAAAAGAGTCGATGGTGATGGATTAGATGCAGAGATTACTCGACCGAAATTTGAAAATCCAAAAATTCATGGAGATAATAATTTAAGTAGAAGTTTTTCGAGTGAGAAATAATCTTTTTGGTCTTTTACTTCGTTTTTAAATGTTAATTTGTGTTTTTAGCACACTTAATAATATCCACTTTCTATTAAATAATAAAGCATGGAATGTACTTCTTTAGCAGATATTCCCGACAAAAAGTATCATTAAAAATAATTGTATGCAACATTAGTCTAATATTGGTCTCTATTTCTATAATCCTTACTCTAAAGATCAAGTATCTTAAATCAGAAAAGTAACATTTTCTGAAGAATTAAAAAAAATAATGTCAGTAACATCCCAAGTGAGAGACTTTTTATTAGTGAAATAGAAACTGGCTGTAAAATGAAAGCTAATCTGGTATATAAATATGAATGTCATGGGTGTCATAACTGTAAGTTGGACACTGGTACGTTTAAGACACATGAATCAAGATCGCAAGTCAAATGAAATCGTAGACGTTGGTAAAACAACATTTAAACCCGTGCAAGTCAGTCAAACCAGCAACACTAGTAATGAAGACGTCAATAACTCTGCAGATATTTAACAAGAATACATTCATTCAGTAACGGGAATTCCGATCACTTCAACAATTGTGAATAAAGAGATAGGTTCCAAAGATATACATTTAACTTTTAAGACCTCAGATATCTCTTCAAGGGGAGTTCGAATGTCAATTTTGCGACTGTGTTAAGTCTATTAACACAACCAAGGGTATGAAAAACCATGGAACCTCATTCCATGACTGCTCGTTTACTATAGTGAAGCTAAATAGGTCTCAGAGGCCGAAACAATCCGACCTTGTAAAATGTCTTCGGATAGCTGTTAGGTTCATTGGTTTGGATGGGCCGTCTATAGAGCCTTTAGGCTCCATACAGTTGAAAGAGATTGGACGACCACATTAAATAGATAAAATCGTCCCCTCAAAACATGGATTAGTGACCATTCACAGGTGATTCGATTAAGTAAGATATTAGATCATTCCTGTTTTACAAATTTATTATAGATTTTTAATTACTTGAATCGATCTTTGATAATGTCTGATGGATACTGACTATTGGCAGAAAATGTCTAGAATCTTTTTTTATTCTCGACTTGTGTTTATAACAGAATTCGGTGTACTATTATGTTATCAAGTATAAAATTTGTAGAACTAAAATCAAAGTTTATTGATAATTTACCAATCCAAATATTGATGTCTGTATAAATACATTTACACACAAGAAAATGTAACGATAAAATCTGTAAGTTTACTTATACTCATTTAATGAATTAATCAAAAACACGAAGAAAACGATTAGTTAGTAAATAAATACATCCTAAATCGCTTTCTATATTTAAGAGTAACTAGTTGATATTTCACCAATATTAAATAGGATAAATTCTTTAATCACAAATTAATAATTAACTAACGAATTATAGAATAAAAGAAAGGATTAAAGTAATCGCAGTAGCAAAAGAGATCAGTCTTTTGATAAGAAATATATTAGTAAATTACTTTGCAATCACGGCTTCACACCTATAAATACAAATAGTAGGAATTGAATTTGGTTGACAAATGTATTGAATCTGTATTTCGATGGCTTGATCAATTGCAAACTTCTTCGATTTAATTTATGATTAAGTCGTAAAATAGATAGAGAAATTAAGTAGATTCGTTTTAGAGAGACAATTAGAATTGGTAAGTTTAAGTTTTATAATTAATTAATTTGTGAATTAATTTTTTTTAACTTTTGAATTATCATAATAATATTTAATTACCATGATAATTCATTTTTAATAATACTTAATTATAAAGCATAAATTATAATATAAAGGAATAAATAATTATAAATAAATAAATAAATACAAATGATAGGATTTTACAATGATAGGATTTTACATTCATCAAATTATGCACCAATATTTTCGACACACTTTTGCTATTTGAACGACAGCTTGTTGAGGTCATTTGAATAAAAATTTAGTGGGGAGAACCTATAAATTCATGAACTTATTTAATTATAAATATGATATTACAAATTATTTATTCAAAAATGTAAGTCACCAAAAAACCCCTAACAGTATGTAATTCAATTTTCATCACCAGTTATCACCCGACCAAAAAAGATTCGTTTTTGTACAGAACAAGCAAATTAATAATTCAATTTTTTCTCAATTAACTAATGAAGCGCCCACCTGGAATATTTTGTAGACCAATACTAGTTTCCGAATGTGGTCGGAAGTAATTAGTTGAGTTTCTCTGCAATCTCTGATGTTGTCTAAAAAGTATAATGCTTTTATTAGTGTAATAATCGATTAAAATTGCCGTCTTGCATGTGGCTTGACACTAAAGTTGAAATCACCTGCTTCTATATTTTTAAACCATCTTCTGCACGTTCTATCAGAAACTATATATGCATCAAAACTTTAACTAAATGTTGACACGCTTTTGTAGCATTTCTTCCTCTTTGGAATTCATACAAAATACAGTAGCGTAAATGAATTTTATTGGTAGTCATGTTTTCACGATTGCGTCTCACTTAATAATAACATGAAACATCTTTGTTTCAGTTTATTTAGGAGAGTACGTGTAAAGAAAGATAGTCATATGTCTCAAATCAACCTGTGCATATGGATAGAAACTTGAAATGTCACTATCGGATAGAACATTCAGGTAGACCTAATATATTTTTGGGGAGCAGGCCAAAGCATCGACAGCCAAAACATCGAACCCCATAATATCGACAAGCCAAAACATCGACAGAAAAAAATATTGACAATTTGTTAATTTTTATTTCTTTTGAATTTTTTTAATTTTTTTCGAATTTTTGTTAAGTGGGTTAAACTTGCAAAAAACTGTTTAAACATTTGTAGATAATCGTAAAACGACTTTTGTCAAAAAATTAAAATTAGCTTTTTGAGATCATTTTGTTCAAACGATACGTGATAGCAAAATCAAACTACCCTGAAAATTTCAGCTCCATAGCATCATGGGAAGTGGGTTAAAATTGCAAAATGAGGCTTGACACGGGACATGAAAGCCAGTATATAAAAAAGAAGGGAATAATGGTATTTAAAAGCAACATGAAAAATTTTCATGAATTTAAAATGTTTTTCGAATTATCAAATTTTCTAATTTTAAATTTTTATTATCATTAAAATATGTATTTCTATTTCTATTTTTTTCTGTTGGTGTTTGTGCTTGTCGATGTTTTGGGGTAGACCATTATTTGTGAAATAAACAAAATCCAGGGAATGTGAAAATTGCATCTAGTACTTATATTCGAACTAGATTCTACTAAGTCCTGAAAAATCTTAATTTATATAGAGTTGTTCTTCTTTTATCTAAGACAAATCATTTCCAATTTTTTTGATTCTTTATCTAAAAAATTAATACAAACCACTTTTATAATTTAGTTAACAAAATTATTATTTGTTTCATATTTAGTTTTACAGGGTGGCCCAATGGGTACACAGCCTCTAATTTTTGCATATTCTAAATCTACTCGTCAAGACGAGTATTTTGATATATAACATGTGAGGTGTAAAAATTCTATATCAAAAAAGTAAAAATGTAAAAGTTATATATCAAAATACTCGTCTTGACCAGTAGATTTAGAATATGCAAAAATTAGAGGCTGCGTACCCATTGGGCCACCCTGTATTTTAAGATATTTAATATTACTATTTGAAAATGATAAAAGTACCCTTCTTTCCATCTTTTACCTGATAATATTCTTATACCATTATAGACCTTTATACTTAATATTCTTAATAATCATTTGTTCAGTATAAACCACTATCATTTGAATAATATCATTCAGCTACAAAAATCCTATTAATTGGATTTACAAAGGCTCTGTTTGGACATTTGCCAGTATTTTTGAAAAATGGCGATATCGTTTTATTAAATCAAAATGGAAAACTTGTCACCAACGTTCTCGGGACTCATTCCTTTAAACAAACCATAAGCAAACTTGCGACCTTGGAAACCCCAGAAGTAATACTATTTGTCTAGAATTTAAATTAATAATTTTCATTTTACTATTTATTTATGAGTAAAATAACTTTCCAATTCATTTATTTCAGTTAGTTCAATATTTCCACCAAGCAATTAATGTGAACTATTTTCATGAAGCTTGGTTAATTGGAGAACATTTGAAGAGTGAAGATAAATGGAATGAATTGGCAAGAGCGGCTTTAAAATGTTTAGACATTGACTTTGGTAATTTTTTTATAATACTAATAATAATAATATCAATGATTCATATATCAACAAGTTAATGTTTTCATCAAACTTGAAGTTAGTAAAAGTTTTATAGGTGCATTAAATAAATGCTTGCTTTGATGAGTCTGATTTGGATTACCTTTGGAAAATTATATTATCAAAGAACTAAAAAAATATTAGCAACTTTTATTTTACATCTATATTAGAGTGGTTCGCAAATAAATGGGAGCAATTCTATTCTTAATTTTTTAGCCCTCACCCATTACATTTTCAATTGAGGTAAATAAGTTGCCTACAAAATATTTTTAGAATCCATGCTTATTTAGAGCTCGCCCAAAATACTAACGAATAAAAAGCATTTTATTGTTTCCAGATAATATTGGTCTCAGAAGGTAAATATTTTATTTCTAACTTTCTGAGGGGTAAGACTTTCACAATCGTACTTTTCCGGTTGTCTGGATAGAGAAGTCGATTACAATCTGGAGAAGAAAGTGTAGCTCATCTTTGCCCTTTGTCAACTTCTTATTAAACTCTTTGATTTGTGATACCCCTAGCTCCGCATGGTCATTAACAACCTGAAGATTATATATATATATAATAACATTACACAACGTCCCACTAATCGATTAGTGTACGTTTCTTCAAAAATCTAAGATCATATTCCGACTATTAATCTATGGGTTTCTATACACGTGTTCAGACAGATTTTCAATATCTTACTACCTTCAACCTCTACCTAGCTCTATTATATAAAAAACATAAATATAGTACACTTTGCACAATTGTGAACTTATTGATTTTGCACACTTGCACATGTGAAGTATTGATTAGTACAATGCAGCATAGGCAGCACATGTGCAGACGAGTGCAGTATTGATTTTTGCACTTTTTGTGTAATTTTCGTGGTTTTTACATGTTTTCGATGATTTTTAAGGTGTTTTTCATGGTTTTTAAGGTAAGGGTGATGGTTTCTAAGGTGTTTTCGATTGTTTTTATATATAATATTAAAAGGTTATGTATCATGGTTACGTTTACCAAGGTACTTTTGATAGTTGATGCATAGGCTCAGGTACTAAGCTGATTATGTAGATGTTATGTATAATGTCGATGCATGTTTTAAGTTCTATAGGAGTTTCATACATTTAGTTTTTACATATAATATAAAATGTTATTTATCTTGGTTACGGTAAACATGGTACTTGTGATTTTTGATGCCTAAGCTTGGGTACATTAGGCGATTCATGAGGTATTGTTTGATGGTAAATAACATACATATATCATAGGGGTTTCAGATATATACGAAAAGAGCACTAGGCACCGATTTTTGAGCATTTTTTTAAGAATTTCAGAAATATTCGAAAAAATCAATTGATCAGCACTTTTTCAAAAATTTTGATATGGAATCTGAATATACGTATTTGGGTTACTATTCAAGTTCATCAACACATGTTTGATATTCTGCTTTCTTCTGTCTCTGCCTAAGCCTAAAATCAATGTGCATTTTATGTAAATTTGCACATTATGCTAATTATAGGGAAAAGTAATCAATATATGAAATTTCTAATTGCACATTCAGATAGAGAATCAAAATGTGCATCAAATACTTTATATTGATTTTTGACACTAGCACTTTTAAGAAATATTATGTATTGATTTTTACACTTTTGTACATGTGCAACTTAAAAAGCACTGTACTAGCACATTAGAAATGTGCGGCACAATGTACACTATCGATTAGTACTTTTAAAGTATCGATTAGCACATCTGGGCATTGTGCAGTGATCAATTAGCACTTTTTTCTTCGGTTGCTATGGATGTGATAACCGTTACCATGATTACAACCACCTTAAATCACTGTATCCGTTGCTAATGAAAAATGTCCTTGATTACCGTTGCCATGGGAACTAAAACCGTTGCTAAGCAACCGGGAACCAATCAGAAGTGTTTCCAATGTACCGGGGACCAATCGGAACCGTTGCTGCC
>MQRK01133472.1:0-11666 GCA_001938485.1 Girardia tigrina | reverse complement strand
TTTATATTTTTGATTATTATATCATTATTTATTTTATTTATTACTTTAGGTGTATTTGTTGATGGGTCCCTACCACTTTAAGAATATAGTTTATTGAAAAATACATTTTAACGTTTATTGGGTACTCATTTTGTACAGTATTTAATTCTGCTATTTTTAAATTATATTTAATAACTTAACTCATCATAATGTTAATATTTTAATTTTTTATACCATAATTAATAATATACAATAACTCAGTAAATATTTATATATCCAAGGGAACAAATGTTTCAGAGAAAAATTGTCCGGATAGCAATTTTGGCCAGCAATTTTCCGTCATCTTTCTGTTGTTATGTAGGAAAAAATTCTTATTTTGTAAATAAAATTTATTTTTCTGGAGGGCCTGAGATGGATTATTTGTCCATCTGTTAGTAAGAAATCCAATACATCGGATTTACTTGAATGATCGGTAAATATAACGCTCATGAATTTACATATCGCGACGTCAGCGTCGCATTCCCGCTGTAGATCCGTCTTTTTCCTTCTTTGGTATTTTTCAACTAAATTTAAGTACTTATAAAAATAACTCAAAATATCAAGATACATAGAAATCCCTTAGTCATACATGACATGTAATGTTTATGACGTTTGGCCAGTCTAAGCTTACAAACTGTAAGCTTAGGAGGAAAGTGAATGAGATACAATTAAAAATGTTAAATAAGATTCCTACAAACTTGTATTTTGCAGTGTAAACTGAGAGATATTTGCAGATAGTATTTTACAAGTACCTTGTTTCTCAGTAATTAGCCCCATTCTAATAACGTTAGAAGATTCAAACCTACATAATCCTACAAGTCCAACTGTTCTATGAACCATGAGATCCGAAAAATAATACATTAACTCTCTGACCGGGTATCCCGCGATTTACACGTGCAGCATCTACTGGTATAATTATACACATCCCGCGATTTGGACGTGCTCGCATTTGTTTATGTTTTCTCACGTTGCTATCCAGCTATTTGCCCGTTCAAGCTGTCTTTCTGTAATAAACAAAGTCGATCCTGAGTTGCCATGCGAACGCAAAAAATACATTCTTTTAAAACAAATTTGAAAAAAAATACGCGGTTTATAACTAAATCTATATTTTCATGTAAAAAATATTGGTTCAAAATACATTTGGATTTTTAAGGAAAAAACTTATTGGATCCAGATAATACGTACATAATTTTTATTTTACAAATTCAAATTTAAATTAAATGCAAAAAGTAATTTAAAAACTTCAATAAATTCATTAAAATATCATTTATTTATCTAAATTATGAGTAATAAGTCAAAATTATCAACAATACCCCTCGAGTACTCAATATTTTTTGTAATATTGTATGATTTTAATGGCATGTACTTCGGCATTTAGATGTGAGTAGCTTACCGATGTAGACTTTGTAGCTTTTTCAGGGGGTTGATTAATCGAATTGATATTTGAACGATTCTCGGAAGAATGCGAACAAGATAAAAGACTGGATAATAGAGTCCATTGATAAAGTAGACATAAAAAGAGCATGTATTTAAATGATAAATGATTTGCATGAGGAATGTTTTTGTGTTTTGCGTTTGAATATTTTTACAAAGTATTTTGATTATTAGATTTTTATTGAAAAATATCAAATATATAGAAAAACAAAATTTAATTATTCGAAATATTATTCCCTCAAAGTATTTTTATCAAATTTATTAAAATTTAATTATTAAACATTTGAAAGTATTGTGTATTTCTTCTGTGATCAGCAAACGGAAGAAAAGATAAAAGAGGATATTGAAAGTTAACTATTAAGGATTGACATCAAAATTCCGTACATTTAATCGGAAATTAAGTATCAAATAACGTAACTGAAAAAGAAAGGAAATCTCAATCAAAACCCAAAATAAGTAAGAAAAGGAAAAACAAATATCTCTCCTATAAATAGAGTGTTCTTAATAACATGGATTTTTATGTTTCCCAAGATATCTCTACAAAATGAAATCTGAAGCAAATTATTCGGTATATTTCAATCAACCATATGAATTAAACCATGATAGTATTAAAGTAGTAAAATTGCTAAAGAAAAAGATAAATTTGAGAAATTAGAGACTTTAAGTTTTAGGAAACATATTGAAATGAAATCAAAAATCTGATCTCATACAAAAAATGCAAAAATGGAACTTTGATACTGAAGCCCAAGTGAATATCATAAGGTATTGCACGCTAAGATAAATCAGTGATGTAAAATTGTGAGTCGAAGAAGAAAAGTTGAAATAGGCAAATGACAATTAACTGGAAAGTATGAATGTGAGTGTGGTGCGTCAGTAAAAAATTAAAAAAAACAATTTTAAAAAAAATTGAAAAAAACTGATCAATAAAAAAACGTGTTTGATTAAATAAAATAGTAAATGTCAACTTTTTGAATGTCACCAAAAATGGATCTTCTCATTGATTTCATTTAATTGAATATGCCGATTTTCTCGAAAATTTAAATTCGTTTCACGAATATTGTTGTGATAAAATATTATTTTCCGTTACGATTCCGATGTCCAGTAACAGAGCGATTAGCACCACTTTGAACCGACTGATCGAACTACGAGTTTCATCGGCTCACACACTTCGGCGAAGCACTACTGGCTCGTGCGACCGATTCAGTGAGCCATGCCAATCACAAGCCGACGAACCGAGGAGATAATCCGGTCCTCCGAGCGAATTCGACAGGCTCTGTACCGGAGCCGCGGAACGGGTAGTCGCGGTCTATCGATCGGAGATCCAACTGTCGAAAACTTGCCTACCGGTGATGGAGCTGTCCGACTGGTCACTAGTGCCAATTCAGTCGGCCAATCAGTCATCCAGTCCGACATCTTTCGCACAATTATGGGACGCTCGCCGCCAACACTCGGCCTTGGGGCCACAACCTCAGTGAGGAATATTTTTGAATGGTGCTGGTTGTATGTTGTTTAAGAATTGTGTTTCTCCCACCAAGATAGAAGATTGTAATTTAAATATTTTTGTTGTGACCTACAATTATTGTACATTATATGGTTATGTATAGTAAAAGAAATCAATTAGAACATTAATTGTTGAATTAGTTTTATGTTAATGAAATAAATTTATTATTCTCATATTATTTTTTCTTTCTTTGGATTTATTTTTTAAATTGAAGACATTTACCAGTCTTTAAAAATTTTAAAACGTCGGATCATTAATTCAATTTAAAAATTTAAATAACTAACTTTAAAATTAAATACATATATCATAAATACTAATAAATAATATATTTAAAATATTTTTAAAATAATTAAAATTATTTGCCATTGAAATTATAAACTATTTTGAAAGGGATTTGTAAATAAATTGTAATCAAAATGTTTTTGAATAATAAGAAGTTTAGAAAAAGAATTAAAAATTTATCGATCCAGAACGATGACTAGTCAAAAAGGTTTTGTGAAGAATCGTGATATCAATAAATGTATTGAAAATCCAATTAGTGTTTTTAATAATGGATAAGTTACAACTATTTGTAACAGTTAGTGCAAGAAAATTTCAGTTTTCAAGTTTAAATAGCTCGATTTGTATTTTATCGAGTCCGGAAATACGGACTTCAATTTAAAAATTGATATGACCAATAGTGAAACTGAAACATTCGCCTTCCAAGCCGAAATCGTACAGTTAATGAGTGAATTGATCTCAAATTCCAGTAATGTCCTTGTTGAAAGGCGAAACAAAAGGCTGAGAGATAATCTGATACAATATTTATGCACCCAATTTAATACTTGCGGAACCATCCCGTCTCGTATCAAGTGCCGATTGGTGGATATTCTCGATCAGATCATTCTGTGTTACTCGCGTCTATCGAAGAAAAGAAGATTATATTATCAAATACGGGCCCATCACTTTATCAGGAAATGTTCATCGTTGCATATGCTTACTCCGTCTGGTTCTCGAGTAAGCAATCAGTCATTTATACTGTCCGTGTCTTTTTTATGGCTGGTAAGCGCGGAAAAAGAGACAATATTGAAAAAGCATAATTAATAAAAAGCAATAATTAATAAATTATCAATTTTAAAATTTTTGTAAATTATCATTTTATCTTTTTTGAGGCCCCCTTTTAAGAGGCCCGGGGCGGTCCGCAACCCTCCCGCCCCCTCTCAGTACGCTACTACCATGGCGTCAGTTTCCGGTTTAGAAATATTATTATGTCATTTCATGTTGATTTGACTTTACCAGTAATTTTATGCTATGATAAAGTAACGCACACGAACGTTGACTTGTTGTTAAATCATTCAAACGATGTCGGTACATAGCTACAGTAGATAGCCCACAAAATGTATTCACAATGCATCAGGTGCGGATTGGGCTCTGATATAATTTGTTGTTACAGTTCTTTAATACTTGTGCACGCTGACAGCTGACCTTCAGTGACTGTGAACTTGTTTTTTTGTTCTCGTCATTTTGATACTTTGACTTATTACATGGTGAATAAATCAGAATAAATCTGGAGTGGTGACACCGTGACTTTACCGCACTGGGTAACACCAACCCTAGCGACACCACTGATTGAGTCATTTTAAAAGTAATGTCCGAAATTTTGCGCATTATATTTTAACAATATTTAGTGATAATGTGTATAAAATATTATAGTTTAACTGATTCTCTTTAATTTATGCATTAAATAAATTCTTTAAACAAATTTTGATAAAAGATTAATATAGATAAAATTCGATAATATATTGCAAATAAATTTTCCATTTCATGTTATATTAATTTCAGAATAGATAATGCTGTGAAATCTCTGAATCAATTTGTTCTGCTAACGAAGACAATATTTTAAATAAGATTGCATGTAGAAGATGATTTTAAGAATTCAGAAACCATAATTTTGATCTTCAATGTGTGAAAAGCTCTTGAAGATCAAGAGATGAAAAATTATAAATTATATCAGTTGTTTAATCAAGATCCACTTCAATCAACTGATTAGTTAATAGACCAACTAAATGTTAGTTGATGTTTCGCGAATTGATATTCAAATGTGTTAAAATTTAAAATTTGGTGATTTCGTTACGTACAATTTGCCCGAAAATTAATAAATCCAGCTTTTAATACACACATTTCGCTTTAGGAAAAGCACAACAAAAAAATTATTACTGTTTATTAAAAATAATCTTATGGCAAAACGCTGTGAAACAAAATAGCCTTTGAATTTACGACCACTGGCGGTAGCCAATTAGTCACAACAAAAAGAAAAACTAAATGCATGGGAATATAAAAGAAGTCTGATATAAATCAAAAAACAATAAAATCTGAACTATGAAAAAATATTCAAACCTTTAAGCGACAAATAATGCAGAAAAAACAATTTACCAGATATTGGAAAACAAATGATCCTCATATTAATGCTCGATCATTGATTCAGGTTTGGAAGTATTAACACAACCAATTTATACCCCAGATGGCCATTTATTAAGCTCGATGGAACATTTGATAAACATCTGTAAGTTATAAAACAATGAAGACCTTAGAAATCAACTCGATCAGTCTTGGGAATCAAAACCAACTTCTTTCCATAGATGCAGAATTAGCAATTTACCACTAAGATTAGAGGACCATGGATATTAATGGTGAATATTTTGAAGACTTATGATTTATTCATTTCTAATAATAACTGTTCTGTATAAAATCACTCATTACTTTTGCAAAATAAACATTTGATATCACCCTTTATATTAAAAAATGTTATCGTATATATAATGAAATAATAATAAGGATCCAGACTTTTAATGATACTTAATTTAATAAATTTAATAAATATTTCTTTGTTCGTTTCAATCAAATAATTCTTGCGAAAAGAATGTGGAAAATAAATCCAAACGCAACTGGTAATTAACTAAACTTTCATTTCTTGTTTTCTACAGTTTTGTTATCAATGAAAATAAATTCGATTAGTGGTGTTTATTTTCTGTTAAAATTTATGATAAATCAACAAATATGAAATCAATAATTCTGAGTAAATATTAATTTAATCGAACAATCATCATCACGGCCACCGTCGCCATCTCCGAGTCCCATTGATAAAAATTAATAAATTATTAGCCACATAGCCGAGACAAACACCAAACTAAACAAAGTGCAGTTACGATTCCCGCCAAGAAAGAAATAGATAATCGAAAATAATAACAAGAAATTTGTTCTAACAAACTATTTTATCAGATTGAAAAATACAAAAAATATTTAATCACAAACATCAAAAAACTCAGACTCGATCTTAGGAATAAAAGAAGACCCAATAATACAACTCACACGTCCCCATACCGGCCTGACACTGGTGTCCGGCATTCAAAAGAACCAAATTAGCTTATCTAAATATCCATAAACCACTCCCCAGAAGAGGAATCAAATAAAACCACCGATCCAGAGGATTAAAATGTGTAGAATAATTAACATAAAACACCAGAAAAATGATGATAATAATAGTAAATGTTAATAAAAAAGATAATAATAATAATAATAATCAAAATAATTAAACAACTAAATCTTTATCAACACTATTTTGGGTAATTGCATACACATCAAACGAAAATAATTACTTCATTCCACTAGTATCAATGAAGAATATTAATACAAATAATAATATTATAATAATAAACAATAATTATTGTAATAAATCATAACAACAGTTACAATCTTCAACAATATCATAATTATCTCTTTCATATAAAAGCATGGTAGAATAATATTAATTTACAATAACACCCCAGGACCACGACCCGATCAGTGTAACACAACTTGAGATCAAAATTGTAATTAATTATTTATCGTACAATAATAATAATAATAATAATGTAATAATATAATAATAACAATGTGTAAATATTATTTAAAATGCTTGATTTGCCTAGAGAAGAAAATCAAAAGAAAGAAATATCATGACATCAATAGTAAAAATAATAATAATTGATAATAATAATAAGGACGACAACAATCATCTAAAGATAAATAATTCAGAGTAATGGCATAGATTGAGAAAAAATAATAATAATAAAATCAATCAACAGCATCAGATCAACTGATCACAGTTACAATAATATAATAGGGGGTTGTTAGGGTGTTGTCTGTTGGATGTAATCGATCATACGTTAATGTCAGAAGTGATGAGGGATATTTGGATGAATCTTGCTCTGCAAAACATACCTATCAATGCTTTCAGATATATTTCTATCATTGCTATCGACTTCGCTCATCATCCCTATGCCACGTGAGAAGATGAGGCCGAGGACTCAGTTACAGCATTAATGGGAGGTGCTTGAAATATGCTGTCAGTGCCAGCACTCGATTGAGCGATTGAAGATGAAGAAGCTGAAAATAACACAAAATTATAACAATACTGCATAATAGGGCAACAAAAACATGCCTAGTAATTTACTGTTAACTGGGTAGCTCGGTCGTCTCGGTGGCATTCGTTCGTTAACTTGGTCAAGTACTTTAGCTTCTTCAAATGACTGAATGGGGTGATGAGGTGAAACACCAGTCATGGCTATTCTCATCAATATTACTCATCAATTACTGTTAAATAATAATTTATTACTACCTCCGTGAATGGAATCCTTGCCGCCAGTCAATAATCCCATGGGGAGCATTCCATTTGGCGTCAGACCTTTCAGTTCAAGTAAAGATTCACTTTCTTCTCTATTGAAAGAAAATTAAGAGCGGTAAAGGAAATATTAATATATTGCAAGTATTTCTGCTCTGTTAATTAACAGAAAGTAACTCATATGAAGAAACCATATATTTCACTATGTTTTTTTTATTTAAAAGCAAATAAATTAATATAAGATTAAAAATTTTATGTAAAATTTTTTATAACATTAGAAATTTCTTAATTTTATAAAAATAATTAATTTAAATTGTTCAAAAGATTTTAAATGTCACTTTTGTAACCTGTTGTCAAGTACATTTCTTGACGTACTTATACTCTATACTCACTATAAGAACACAAATGTTTACAAAGAAAACGGTAGAGTAAACACAGAGAGCAATAACTCTTGTTCTCCTACAACATATGCTTTGGAATTACAACAAGAGGAAAACGTATATTTCTGTAATGCAGTTTACAAAAATGTGAACAAATATACTGAAACTTTAAACATAAAATTGTCTAATTATTTCTTTTTCTCTTTATTTGAAAGTGTATCACTTTTCAATATTATTAAATTGTTGTAATAGACGATTTTTTATTAATGAGGAGAAGCGATTCGCAGCTATTTCAGTGAATACTTTTTTGGGTACGTATCATTTCTCCTTCGATGTTTTGCTTCCGACATTTCTCCTCCGACGTTTGTATACCTCAAATAAATGACTAAAAACACTTGACTTATATTATTTTATCTAATAAAAATTGAAACTGTTCAAATTATTGATTCATTAATTGAAGAAAACTTATGCAATAAAATTCATTAATGGTTTGAAAAGGATACAAAAATTCACTGACAAACTTTATGAAGCATTTATTAGTGGAAGCATTTATTATGAAGTATTTATTAGCTAGGAAGACAAAAGCAAAACAAGTGTCAGCATACTGATGAACGCATTTTGAAAATTGTCCAAAGTTTTGAAAGACGAGAATTTTTTGGAATATTTACGAGTAAGAAATGCAGAATACCGGATATTTCCAATACCAGTATTACCGGTATTGGCTTCTTGCCAATCTTTGAAATAACGGTATTGATCATGAAAAATAAGGCTGTTTAAAAATCATTCATGTCTTTCGATATATAAAAATGACTATTTTTTTAATAATCATAAGTGTTTCATGATAAGACCATCTAACAGTTTTAGTTTTGTTTTGAAGATGTTTTCGATATTTTGTTCAAGCCTTTCAGCTTCAGTACTATCAGTTAAACAAATTTTTCTTTGAATCACTAAATGCAATTTTTCCTTAATTGAAAAATTATCTGATTCAGTAAAAGCAATACGTAACCCCAAAACTAAAAAGTAAAAAAATAGACAGATTTTGTGCCACACAACTATTGAATGTGTATTCCTTGACTGAGCAAATCTTATTTATTTTAATAAAAAATTTCAAAATATTAAAAAACTTAATAGAAAATATTAAAATTAAACAAATATATTACTAACCTATTTAAAATTGTAAATAAAAAATAATTAAATTATTAAACAAAATCTAATTAAAATAAAGTTTACTCAAATTTAAATTAAAAAAAAATAATTTCAGAAATAGAGTATAAATATTGTATTTGGATGAAAGTGTTTAATTCTTAATTTTAATACCAGTTTTCAAACTCCGTAATACCGGTATTATCAAAGTTAATTTACTTTCCAAATACCAGTAATACCGGTTTCGGTATTGCAAAACCTATTTACGAGGATGGGCTTATATTTTTTATAGAAAAAGTTTTTTATATTAATATTCTTCAATTAATGAAAAAATAATTTGAATAGTTTCAATTTTTTATTGGATAAAATAATATAATTTAAGTTTTTTTATTCATTTAATTATAAGGTATTAAATTAAATAATATATAAGCCAGGAGGAGAAACATTGGAGGAGAAACGACTAGAAGATACAAACAGGGTATACCTTGTTATCTGCTGTGTACGCAACCGTTTGATTCCTAACAATCATTTCATCCAAGAGAACGCTTGTTTATTTTTAATTTTATTACGTACATTTCACTTAACTTATTAAATAAATTAAAATTCTTGTAACAAAAGCTAAACAAAAATATTATCAATCATAAGTAGAATGTTGCAATTTGAATTCACAGTTTTCCAATAATTATAATAAAAACTAAAATAATTCAAAAAATTAATTAATAGCTCTCAGATTCAGACACAACATTATTCAGGTTTCTAAATTTAAACAGAGAATCGATTTTCAAGCTTAAAAAAAGAAAATGCTAATTTGTTATTTTAAATATAATAAAACTTTCTACAAAATTATTATCAACATATATAATTCTGCGTTATGCGCTTCCTTCTAAAAGCTATTGTGAATCCCCATTTGAACTATTCGAATCAACCCACAACCGGGAATTCTATACACATTTACGATATCATAAAATGAGTTTAAAATTAACATTATTTTTATTTCTAACATCATTGAGAAATAATTTTCTTTTTTTGCTGCGTATGTCTTTTATGATAATAATAAATAAAAATCTATTTTAAAAGCAAAATAGAAAATTAATTAAAGCCATTTAATTTCTCTATGGAATGAGAAAGAGTAACATAAAAGATGAATATCATTTATCAATATTAATGTTTATTACCGGGATACATCATTCATCATTCCACAGTTGCTTTCGAACATATTTCCCTATTTTACCAATAACGATTCCAAATTGTTAGGGGGCAATCATTCATTAATATGGCAGTGACATATTTTTTCAATTGTACAAGTTGATTTTAGTTATCAGTTATGCTGTGTTATAATGTAACAGTTAGATAGATAACTATGTATAATAAAATTATTATTTATCTATATCCTATTTATATCTTAAAAAATAGTTTGCATTTATTACAGCGTGTTAAGACATGAGATCATTAACTGTTGGTTCTTTTTGGCTTCAGTAAAATAGCATCTTTATCACAGAATATTTTATTTAAATCGTTTGATAAGCAGTAATAGACATTGAAAAAATATTTAAAAGGAATAAAAACACTTTATTAATGATAATATCTCAAATGTGTAGCGGTGCGGCTTAATTCAAACTCGGTATCCAACTCAACCACCAGCTCAGCGATGCTGACTTCTCTTCAATTATTTTCACTTTCACTCACACGACTGGATTCTCAGTCTTATCCACATTCTATGCATAACAGAAATGAAACCGAGAAACTCAAATGCTACATACAAATAAATTATTATTTTTCTTAAAAATTTGGGATTTTTTTAAAAATTATATATATTAATAATTGCGAATTGTTTGAAGATAAAAACAATAAATTCTTTGATCTTTATTTGTAAATATATAATTGATGATTATTATTTGTACTAGCAATAATACCGTTATATTAAAAAGTGCAATAGGTATTTTCCTTATTGGATGATGACATCTGTAACAATAAGATACCCCTCCAATAGAATATTGTATAATCACAAAGAAGCAATAGACGATAGGGAAAAGAAGAAACACTAAAATGAAAGAAAACTATCATGAAGTATACATCTCACAAGCTAAGATAAATTTATCTATAATAAGGTTAAATTTGTTTGAAAAATTTATTTATGGGAAGATTTTCTGAATATTTTACATACATGTCCAAAAGGGTTTGAGTAACGCTGTTTTATAAATTATGTTCCGAATAAAATAATTAAAATAAAAAATGTATGTTATTTTATAATTTTTGTAAAATAAAAAATTAGACACCTAAAATATGTTTTAGATTTAATTTTAATTATATTATTATTTATGTTTGTTTAACTGCATGAATTGTAGTTTTTATTTGTAATTGATAAAGGATAAAGAATTTGAAATTTTTGTTTCGTGAATTATTAATTTGTATTTGCAACTATTTCTGAATGTCAGTTAGTACCAATTGTGGTGGATTGGATATCGATAATCACACAGAAAAACATGGATTCTTATTAAAAATATCTGATTAACAAAATAATAAATAGTAAAATAGATTCTGTATCTTAAAA
>MQRK01133438.1:0-12852 GCA_001938485.1 Girardia tigrina | reverse complement strand
AGACTCTTGTGAATTTGAATTGCGTAAACGAGATGGGATTCCGCTGAATATTTTGGTGAATAAAATGAAAAACAATTCTCTTACTAAAATATCGTGGAGACACGGCTTCCTGTCCACTATTTTTGATATCTTCGAATTCAAAGTAGCCTCTTTTCTTGAGAGCAGTAATACTGTGGTTGATATACATTATTTTATATATAAACTCACTTTAAATCAAACTGTTTCAAATTTTAATAATATAATTATACGCATCTGCAATTAGAAAGTGTTCATCATGGCGTGAAAAAGTTAAGAAATGCATAATGATTATTGTTATCGTTAAGAAAAGTAACAAAACAAACAAATTATTCTGTCAAAAGAAACTTACATATAATGAATATTCAGCAGAAATTGAAGCAGAACAAATAATCACAAAAATAATTTGAATTAATGTTATAATTCTTCATTTAAAAGCTAACTCTAATTCAATCTTTATTTTATCTAAAACTTCATCGCATTTAGAGTTTCAGTAAAACAAGCAGTACATTAAAACACATGTATACGTAATTATCAGTATAAATGATTATTCTTGAAGTTGTTGGTATATAACACTCCTAGCGCGGAACATAATCCCCCAGGTAAATCGGGTGATCTAGAAGAATGAGTGACTCACCTCGATTATAGATTGAATCCAGGTGTCTCGCCTCAGTGTGACCTTCGGCTGTGACGGTTTCATAAGAGACTGGTCCCGTCTGTCTTGCAATCTACGCGAGCGTCCATTTTGAGCTTGGGCAAAAACTACGAATGAAAACTTGATCCCTGGTAGAAAATCGTAGCGTCTTTTGTTTCTTTTTGTTCCTGAACAACTCCATCTCTTTGCTTTACTGCTTTTCGAGCACAAAATCGGGATGGATTCTGTCTAATAGGAATCTCAGCTTCCATCAGTGTGACCTTATAATCTCCAACAAGACGGATCGACCCCGTAGCCTTTTTTGAGAATCTATTCAGCACAATTACATTCAGCCATTAAGTTAAAGACAGCAAGAATCCTAACCTACTGACGATGGAATCTGAGCCCCCACCTACTCTCATAGGACAACTAACTAACAGATATATAGCTTCCTCAACAACCTTACAACAAATGATGTTCCTGTAAACACATTTCTTCGGTTTTACCTTGAAGCCTAAATCTTCGAAGCGCTGAAGCACTTTACTTCACAGCAAGCAAATTCTCTAATCACGGTATCATCACTCCACCTGACGTCTGCAAGTAGCGCCAGGCTTCGAACGTCTTCGCTACGAACATCTAGTATAGCCTGGCAAGTAGCTTAAGTGGCCATATGGGCATAGTTTACTCAAATGATTCATTACCAAAACTCATAAATATTTACATTCCTATTCTCAGTTTTATAAAAGATAAAACCTAAAGTTGATTAAAATTATAGTCGAACTATGTCTATGACGAGTTTTCTATTTAAAAAACTTTAAGGTTATCATCATTATTTTTTCTATAAAATTGTATATTAAATAAAAGCCAATGTCAGATCATCTTTGACTTATTGTCCATTTCTGACACGAACTGTTATCACCACCACAACACATAACTCAAGATTCAAATAAATGAAATATTTATTAATAAAATTTTAACAATAATAAACAAGGAATTAAAATAGATTAAAGTCAGAATAGGTGTTTTAGCTCTATTCAATCGTTTATTAATCAAACAATCTGTTTTGCGAGTAATGAAGGGGGAGGATGTTCACCGAGCGTATGTTTGATCCGCCCAAGAGGGGTTTGTCGAGTCGCGAACCTTAGTCGGATGAACAAGTATGACAAATAACTGAAATGGTTCCACAAGACAGAACGGAATCTGTCAGTGATAATTGAGGCAAAATAAATTTGAATTATTGGATCATCTACTATTAATTTCCAATGAAATCGATAGGGATGATTTACTTTTTGATAATAGTGACGGAAAAGGAAGAATTCGAAATGATCAATTCAGACAAAAAATGTGCAAGTGAAATTATCGAAAAGCCTCAACAAATGAAACCGAGTATTAAGACTAGTCTTATCAAATTATGTGATTCTAGTAAGAAGCAGTGTATTATTAATATATTTTCCGAGGCGAAAGTCAAATAATTTACCAAATCATCAGTTCTCATCCAGTAAAGATTATGATGTGTATAATACGGATCATTAATTGAACTGATAATAATATTTTAATGATTTATTAGCATTTAATCATAATTGGTTTTGTGATAATTAATGAACTTTGTCAGTCAATTTTACTGATCTACAATATTATGATTCCATAATGATTGTTTGTTAAATAATTTGTGGTTGAACATAGTGTTATAAATTTTTAAAAAATGAATTAACTAAAAAATGGCATATGTTACCAAATTAAATTGAAAAATACCACAATTTAGTGGTTTAAATTTAAAAAAAATGAAATAAAAAAATTCGAATTAATGATATTTGTTTATTCGAACCAATGTTTGCTGATAGTGATGCGCGAAATTGTGGATTGATGGTTTGACGAAATAAATTTGTATAATGTATTGACGTGTCATTCAACTATTTGAATTCGGTGAATTAGTGTTACTAAATTTATTATGGACTCCGAAATATTGATAAATCTTCGATTTGATCAAAAACTTAAAGGACTCGATAAAGTTGGCGGCAGTTGTTTGTCGACTTTGTCCACAATCGATAAATTTTTGAAAATCTTCAGACTTTAATTGTACCCGAGACTTTTACGTTAAATCTCTGAGTGAGATCGATATCGGTCTTATGTCGTTGTGAAATGATAAATGTGATTTATTATTTTTATCATTGACGATTTATATTTTAATAATGTTCAAAACGAATTCGGAATGACTTTACATAGAATAACCAAATATTTGATTTCTGTCTATGAGGATAGCGATAGAGTTTTCGGGAAGATTTTCAATTCAAGTCAGATTAATGTAATCAATAATTTAAAAAGCGCTGAGTTGTGGTTAGATAAGGCCAAACAAAAGTATTTTTCAATTTATATTTTCTGTTTCTGTGCATCAGCTGCTGATGACAGAAATGAAAGAACGATTGAACGAGTGAGAGAGCAATATTGAATAATCATTGCGGACTATAAAAAGACTTGGATTGATTTTCTTGATGTTTTGAAGAAGGAATTGATCTGTAACGGTTACGTTGTCTTGTGTATCGGCAATTCGATCAATTTTTACCGAATTTACAAAGTTTTTTTCTTAATATCCTACAAGTTGGTCATTCGGTGAATCAATCTTTTCTGCGAGACCCCAATATATCACAACCAGATGCCGAACTTTTTCATAAGAGTGACTCGATCGCGATTCGGAGAACCAGTTATACTCATAGACTTGGTGAGATGCGATTTTGTTCCTTTTGACCTATATTCCATCCCGCGCATTCGCTGTGCAACCCACTCTGTCACTACAATCTTTAATTGAACAAAAAAAAAATAAAAAAAGCTATTGTTAAATAATTAATTGCTAAATGAAAATAATTAATTACTAACTATCAGATAAATGAAATAATCCACACGGTTGACTGGTGTTTCGGTTCCGAGTTGTCGATGTCTGTGTTGATCGGGTGATAGCGGTCGCTGATCTGCAGATATCGATGTTTTACTCGGTGATATCGATCTGCGGTCGATTGCGGTTTTGATGCGCCTCGGTGGCGTTGTGCTCCGGTCAGTTGCGGTCCGGTCGTCGTCAACGGGGTTGAGGGTGGAAGATCCCACTTCTGACATCATTTTATTGGTACCGACGACTGAATGAACGGACGAATAAAAAACGCGAATAGATGCTCGACCTTATCCGTCCCTGATACTATTATAACCGATATGGTTGTCGGTCGTTTCTCCATATAATTTTGTACAGATTTATTAATAGACCGTCTAAATGATAAAATATCGTGGCCGATTTAATCGGTAATAAAAATCGCAGAAAAAGGGAGATACGGTTTTATTGATGAAAATTTTTATAGTGTCGATGTTTTTGAATTGGGAGTTTACCACTGAACATTTAAACATTTTTTTTAATTTAATTCTGTTGTGTAAAAATATGTTTTTTGATAATTTAATTTTGTTAGTATTTTATTTTATTAACGGTTGTCTTATGTTATGGGTATAGCATACCCATTGAAAATTTATATCTTGTGTGTACAATGGTCCTGAACTGAAATTCTCACGAATCTTCGTGACTTATTGTTTCTTTGGGTACTATTTAAAACAGAAAAAACTATCTAAAAAATGAAGAGTAATACTTATGCATCCAAATCTGTGTATATCTAGGTTATGGGTAGGATATACCCACCAATTTAGAATGGTCTTTAATAAGCAAAATGATAAATGTACAAAAACAAATTTGGTTCGTAATTTCTCATACTCAATTGTCCTTGACATTCTCAGACAGTCACACGCACACATATACATTGATAAACACAGGAAGAGAGTTTATCAGTCATGAGCACAGGTTTTGCAGATGTCTGCTCGGTGATCCATGCATCTGGACTTTTTGTAGGCAGGACATCCCCATGAAGTATTTTTATCTTTTTTTGCCGGACAGAAGACGCATCGCTTTTTTTTGCAATTTGAGAGCTCCAATTCTTCATTCACAATTGAATTTATTTCATAGCCTAAGAGCTTCATGGCGTCTTTTATCTTAAAATATAATCTCTCTGACTGAATATGACGCTTGATTTGATTATCCACGAGCTGGTAAGCTGCCTTTTTCAAGAAATCATAATGAGACTCCTACTATCTGACTGCACTTTGGTCTCCATGAGTGAAGATAATGCAGTCATTATTGGTTGAAATGTCGATGAGGTTGGAAAATATGGCATAGGGGTAACGTTGACATTTTCTTTTGCATGAAAACCCCTTGACTCTTTTTTCGAAAGTGTTAACACCTGACTTAGCGTGATTGCAAAGTAAAACCGAGGTGGGCTTTTGATTGACAGAAGGAATGGGCACAACGCGATGCAAAAATCGGCTTCGTTCCTTTATACCAAAAAGATACAAGCATTGCTCCGTCACCATCGTAATAAACCTTGGTATCCTTCAGGTTCTTCCCTTCGTTGACCGCGCTTCTGCTGGCACTCAGCGATTGTTATGGCGTATTGTTCCAATATACGATATTCCTTGTTGTTTCAATTCATGAGCCAGTTCCAATGATGAAAACCAATTGTCACCTATGTAAAAGAAAAGTGAAATATAATCCGCCATCCGCCAGTATTTTGTCTGGTCCCAATCCCAAGGAGAGACACAATCCGAATCAACACACAACATGCACAATATCAACACACAATTCAAAACATTCCTCACAATTAAATTTAATGAATTATCATTTTAAATGCTTTATATTTTTTTTAATTTCAAAATTTACGAGCTTACCGAATTTCTAACTAAGTATCCGCGTCATGCCATTTTTAAATACCATAAAAATATAAAAATTTTATTGATAAAAAATAGTTTTGTTAAGAGCTAAAACCTTTTTGTTGATATCATAAAATCGTTAAAAAAATATTGCATAAAATATTGTTGATTTTTTATAATCAATGTTTTTTTTTCAATTTATAAATAATTTAATAACAACTTGAATAATTATCAATACATATATGTTCATTATTTGAATATCTGAATAATTTATAAATAATTTATTTATTTTTTGAAATTAGACATTGGAATTTTTAATTTTTTGCTCAATCTATTTTTTTATTTCAATTTTTGTTTTCATCTGTCATATTTGAAAAATTGTCAAAATTGTAATAAAAATGAAATACTTATTTTAATCATTATTTAATTATTTCATAAATAATATATTAATGAATTTATTTCTGAATTTTCTAGTTGCATTATAATTATTTATTTTATATTGATAAATATGTTTTTTTAGTTATTTGTTTTGCAAAATATTTAGAATAAAAATTATAGCAAAATAATTTTATAAGTAATTAATTAAATTTAAATAATCTGATGATAAAATGCATTACTTATTATCACGTTTTTAATATTAATTTACAAGCATATTAATATTTTTAATTTTTTAAAAATAATTTTCCATAAAAGCTCAATGTAAACAAACCTTAAGAAAAAATTACCATGTATTCGGTTTTTATTGTTAACACACTTGCTAAACCAAAAAATAAATTTATAAAAAATTTATTAAAAAAAACTTCATTTGGTTACTTAAAAATGCTCAAATATGGCATTGTCATCAGATTCTATGACTTGTTTTGATTTTCTTAACTCTCGCTGTACTAGAAAGTTGCAAAAATGGATTGAAAAATGCCACTGGAACAAACAAAGAAACACTATAAAATTCGTGATATGTTCAGCAATAAATCCCCTGTTTCCGAATTTTCCGGAAGAAGGGAGCATCTGGGCCCATAGAGATGCTCTGAGAGAGTCAATAATGTCTTTGATCGCACTCGAGCGCTTTTCATTCATCAAATTGTCGTATTGATTAATGAAAAATCCCTTCGGACTCCAGGATACACAAAATGCATTCGATTTCTGATTTATAATATTGATTTTGTTTTCTTTCACACAACACAGTGAGACTATATCGTTCAAAACCACCAAAAACGACTCTTTCTCATTCTGATGCCATCGCAAATCGACCAACTGCCTCTCGGTATTCGGTTTATATTCACAAAAATTCGATTCTCCACTCTCCAGCAGTGATCTCTCGACATGGAACAACCCGACAGTCACCAATCGACAATCATCAGTCACCAAGGCGACCAGTAGAATCGATCCACCGCAAATGAACTCGATCCAGGCGACACTCAACCGGAATTTGATAGAGAAAATCGGATCGACACTCACAAGCCCGTCCCTCGAGTCGACCGATTCAATACTCGCTCTCTCGCACGAGGAGACACTGCAGAAATCCACATCGTTGCCGGCGACCGACGCCAGTAATCCGACCCGACAATCGATTGCATTATATCGGATGTTTTTCGTGCATTTAGTCGATTACGGTTTAAATGGATGAAGCATTTGAAAATTAACGTTTATGGACTTCGATTTGTCATTAAATCTTTCGAATCTTTCATAGAATACTTTAACCATTTCAGTATCGATTTTCGAGTTGATTGATTCCCATTTCGCTTTGTAAAAACCAATCTTATTGGAACAATTCTCTATTCGCCGCTCAGACAGAAACACTGCGCCGTTTATTTGATTATTTCTATTCAAATTTCGAGTTTCATAATATCGACGACAAGAATCAGCGCATCAAAAATCGTATCATTCAATGTTTTTGTAATTTTAATATTTGCGGTCTTTCTTAACATCGCGATTAGCATAATTCAGCATCAAGAAAAGAAATTCACTCTTTAATCAATTCAAACGATATTAAGTCACGTATCGAATTTATTTTCATCAATCAAAATCACTATCGTTTTCACAAGTTCATCAATTTAATTCAGATTAACAAAACTCAAGGTCATAATTACAATCAATTATCAATAACTAAAAAATCAAAATTACAATTCAAATTGTTCAATTTCAATCGAATAATTTAAAATGACAAAAAATAATGAATTAATTTTCCATTTCAATTTGATTTGATTTTCTCCAATTTGAAACGAATATATAATAATGATAATAATTAATTTAAAAAACAAAATATAATAATTAAAATTTTCGAATCCCGAACATCCCCCACTCTTCTCGGTTTGTTCTCAGTTCTTGTTTGTAAAGGTACTTGTTGTGGTTGTAACGCCACATACATTGAAGACACGTCTCTTCATCTCTATAAACGGATCAAAGAGCATAGTTGATTGGATAATGGGAACAATACTACTGAACATAATTTAAAATCTAAAATAAAATCGAAGAAAATGATTTTCAAATTCTGTGTAATCGATTTAAAAATTATTGGGAGAGATTAACATGTGAGACCCATGGATCCGAAAATTAATATTCATGCTTTACACTCAACTTCTCTATTATTTTTTTTTCAAATTTTTAAACATTTTCAAATAGAGCTTGTATGATTTGATTAATTACATTCAAATTACATTCATCATTTTCATATATCAACTGCAAAACCTAATGTTAATTTATTCCGAAGATGGCGGGTAATCCCACAAAATGAATAACAATGAATTTTACAAAATGACGTTCTGTTTTTTAATCAAGAATATAATTTACTATCGTTTTTTACATTCCTTTCGCAAAAAGTAAACAGTAAATTAATGAAAACGTGGTAAAATATAAAAATTAATATATAATAAATTTTTAATTAAAATGTATGTCACCGATTCCCGTTAATTTGACCCAAATGGTACCAGAGCTTTGTGATACAATTAACTGGTTCGGTCCAATTTAGTGGCTTCCATTTAAAATTACACTTTTAAAAATTTTGTTTATTATTTTAATAAATTACGTATTTTATCACAATTACAAAATAGAGGAAAAAATATGATTTAAGCTATAAAATGTGTCTCATTTTATATGTTTACTTTAAGACGATAAATAACAGTTAAGATGTATGGTACGCATGCAAAACAGCATCTGAGTATATTAGTTTGATATGGTTGAAATAAAGGTAGACTTAAGGTGTTTATTGTTACACTCTTTTCAAAGAGATTACAGAATACTTTACTTCTAAGAACAGCAAAACTTATTTATTATCACATTGATCATTTATATACGTCAATTAGTAGGGAATATTTGGTCGAGACCCAATTCACCGCCTACAATTGATAAGTATTTTTGGTCCAAGATAAATAAATTAAATTTGTTTTGTCAAGGATTTTTGGTCAGAAAATTAATAAATTATAATAAATGTCTTATTTAATCACATATATAAATAATTATTTAGATGTTATATGGAGAGTTTTAAAAGTATAATCTTGAACCCTAATTATTAAATATATTTAATTTAATATATTAATTGTTATTTTCATTTTTTCGCAATTAAAAATATAAGTAAAAAAATATCTATGGAATAATTTAATAAATAAAAAATAAACTAATTGAAACTTCTTTTCTGGTAAACATTTTGAAAACCAACAAAGTTCATTAATATTGTGTTACCCGACCAAAAAACTCCATTTAATATATCTTCGACCATAAATCACTGACTTAATAAATTTAATTTTATTTATTTATCTTCCGGCTAAAATTCGCCCCCCCCCTCGATTGATATGTACCTTTCTATTTTAATACAATTTTGAATAAACTTAAATATTCAATTTTAGAAACAAGCTTTTAGTTGTATAATTGTATATCTTAATGTGGAAGAATAGTTTGTAGAGGAAGCAAAGGAATTTAATCTTCGTGCACTGTGTTAATTTTTTTTCGATCATACAACTCTTTTTATTTGTAATTATAACTTATTTGAACTAACAACAATAAGATTTGTCCTCATCAAATATAAATATTCCGGATGCTGCCTCAGCCGGGTGGCCCTATTATGTGGGTTTTTGTTCCCGTTATGCATTGGTTTTGATTTTCCTTTTAGAATTTGTTCCAATTAAACCAGAATCGTTTGTAAAGGGTATGGATACCTGATTTTATTATAATAAAATGTCATTTGTTTATATTTTTTATGTTTTTTGAAAAACATATACGACAAAGTAAAATTACAATGTGACAATCGGTGGTGACGTTTTTGAAAAACAAAGACGATACTAAAGAAGCTGCAATAAATATAAAATAAATTAGCGCCCAACAAGGTCTCCATTTAAAGCTTTTTTTGAGTAACAAAAATATTTTTGGCAGCCAAAGAAATTGACGTCACAAAAACAGAACAATTAAGGAAATTATCGTTAAAAAAATAAAACATTTCTAAAGTTAAGTTGTCTGACCAAAAGAAATATGTTTATAACAACGCTGTACAATAAATTCTAAATGATCGTCAATTTTTAACTACGGAAAAAGTTCAAGATAGAAAACGACCTATAGAAGCAAATTCCTTTTATTGGAGGAGGAGAGTCATAATCTTTTCGATAAATATTGTAACTGCGAATGAGACTCATTTCAATTCTTCAAGAAAAAGTCTTCTAAATTTTTCTTCCTTTGGTCTGAAACTTCAAAACGCAAATGTTGGATGTTAGGAGTATTGCTGAATTTAATGAGTATCATGCTTTTACTAATGACATCATTGACTTGACAGAATTGACAAAAGTCAAATATTTAGGATCTTTTTTCATTCAACATAATATGTACAAATAAATTGTGTCAAAAGAGATTTGACTGAAAGGAAAAATTGAAATTGTCCACCCTCGGTTTTGGGACAAAAAATATCAAATTTTTTAATTTCTTCTCACTTAAAGATTAATGTAAAGAACACAAATTCGTCTAATACAATATATTAGAATTAAATATTGATTGGGTATAATAACCAATTAAACTTTGAAATCTTCCCCTTTTATATTAAGGCAATATTATATAATATTATATTATATGCCCCGGGATCAGTTGATGCAATTGAAATTGACATTGCAATTGCACAATCCGGTGATGTCATGACATATGAAATCACCAGAATTTGACATCATTGGAGTTCAATATTACTGAATATGGTGAGGAATGACATCACCACAATTAACATTTCTCAAAAATGGTTTTGAGTATCATAGCAAAGCGCTGAAAGACGTAAATGAATGTTGGTTTAAAAGAATTAAATACTGATCGGAAATAATGATTCCTCTCAACTTTAAAATTTAATGATTAAATGTATTTTGTGCTCAAGACTTCTTTTTTGTAAAATATTTTTCATTTTCTTACAAGTCCCTGGTACAGCATCAGTTACCATGACTAAAAAATCACATTTTATATTTTTGGAAGTTACTCTAAATATTTATTTTTTCCTAAAAATTATGAACATATAAATTATAAAACTTCTATCATTTAAAATTTATCTATGATAATCTCATTTTTATAAGAAAAATAATCAATTAAAAATGAATTCAAATAATTATAAATTGGACAATAATTAGCAGGGGCTCCAGTATCCTTCAATTACTCTTATTGTTCTCATTAGCGTTATATATACTCGGAATATATTTATAAATTAATATTTGAATGATTATTTTTCTCTCTTTCTTTTTCTTATTATACAATTAATATTTTATAAATATAAAAATTTTTAATAATTATTTTTTATTACATAAGAATTATTTTTAAATACTTAAAACGTCATTGCCAAAGACTGTCAATTCCTTTTATAGTTTGGTACGGACATTAAATACCAAATATCTAAAGGGTCGATGTACGTTTAAATTCCAGTACAATACCAGGACAAATGTACTTCATCTAGTATTGACTAGGAATTTACTCTTAATTTGGTATCCGTGTGGTTCCGAAATTGTTCTTTATTGGGATGATGGTTCTCAATAGTTTCGTTTGATGTGTGTTCAACTTCAACGCGGTAGCGCTCGTCGTACGGAAGGTATTCAAGTAATATCTGTACACATCGAGTAATATCTATACACATCGATTTCCGATGCGGAAGAAATTTTAAATGTTGGTTCCCGGGTTGAACCACTTTGAATCAAGATGCCATGAAAGATAAAGGACATTATTATAGATTTATTTATTCAATTTTGAATTTCATATCAAACAGTGATTTTTAAACAAACTTTTAGTCACAGTAATTAATTAAATAAATGTAAAAAAATGTTTTTTTCAAATAATTGAATTTTGTTAGAATTTTTCTGATTTGGTTTGATATTGACTGGCTGAATCGTTTGTTGATTGATTGAGTTGTGTTTTGATTGATAGTTTGATTTTTGTTGTTGGGGAGTGACAACAAACACAACATTTTACACGAAAGACGAAAATGGTACTATGTCTAAGTTTCAAAACTAATATCGGATTTCAAATCCAACCAAGAATTTTAGGAGAATTTCTTCAAACATCCTGCATCTGCAGCATTTTTTTATTCTTTCTACTTGGTATTGCAAGAACTAGCAGCGTTACAGTGTAGAAATGGTGAATCATGATCCAGAAAATAATGAAAATGATTTATTTGTTCAGCATTGGTTTTTACAATCGCTTATTCAAAACATCCAGCATTGGGTTGGTGTAACTACTAGTTAAACCAGGACTTTAAGAACAGAATCGTTCAATTGTAAATACATAAATAAGTATTTTTCTGCACTACAACTATTAATAAATGATTTAGTGCCCCTTGAACATTAATTTTAGGATTGTGTGACCTAATTAATGACGCTACACATGAAAATGTCTCGCCATAATTTCCAAATTTTCAACAAAATAATGTAAAAAGAATCAGATATAATCATTCTGGCAGACTGCACTTAATTGAGTCAAGGTTTTTTTTATTTTAAGACGGTCTGAACAAAAGTTGAGATGTAATGAAAAATATTTTTTAATTCTGTATTTAAAAAATGGAATCAAATTAGATAATTTAATTATTTTTCACCAAACAATTTCACGAAGCTGATGATAATAAAAATCAATTTAAAAAATACTTTTTCCATTGAATATTATTCGATGCGACATTTTATTATTGAAGATAGAAACTAAAATTGAATTATTTAGGCAGTAACTTTTGGTTTAATGTTCACATTTTTTAAATTTTTTTCTGACAGATTTTCTAATTTGGCTTTCATCTTACTTGAATAAGGTTTCCAGTAATGAAAGTTTGAGTTCCTTTCTTATTTATGAATTGCTGTTGGATTTTAAAAAGTATATTTTCCATAAATAAAGATCTTTAATAAAAGTATTACACTTCTGTCGTATTTTCTTGTTACAAATAATCCAGTAAATTTACTCATATTTCTAGACAACATTTTCTCAAAACTTTTTATCCTTTAAAAACAGAATTCAAGTAAAAAATCATACAAGCTCGTCATCATTAAAAA
>MQRK01133429.1:0-13400 GCA_001938485.1 Girardia tigrina | reverse complement strand
TTTAAACATTAGGCCTTGCATTTCATCATTTTGTTTTAATTATGCAACAATAAACACTGAGAATTACATAAAGTTAAAATTTTCAATGTTTATAAAATTACAGATTATCTGCTTTTCTCAAAGAAATAAGAACACAATACTAAAAATAACTATAGATATTTTTTACTACGACATAAATGTATACACTAGTATTTAGTTTGTGAACCTTTGGCGAGAAGAACGGCTTTCAATCGTCTTGGAATGGAATCGTACAAATGTCCTATATCTGAGGTTGAAATATTCTCCCATTCTTCCTGTATATAAATAACAATAAATATGTATAACATACATATAAGAACAATAAATTTATAAAAGATACGTACTTCCTCCACATAAACAAATGAGTAGATGTATTTTCTATATTTTTATTAATAAAAATTAACTCAAAATTTAATAAAAAAATTCCTAATTTTTGCCACACCCAAAATGCACGATTAAATAAGAACATCAACTTCAATTATAGGCGTACAATAAAAGATAAATAATTGAATTTTTCTAATGATGTATTTTTTTGCCCTTTAAATATAAATAAATTCAAAAAGTATTTCACAGATACGCTTTACTTTGATTGGTTGATTAAATATTTATATAGGAAATATTTGAGTCATTAAAAACTGTTTTATTTCCATCATATAATCAATAATCGCACATTAAATATTAATTTTATGAGTACTTAGTTGTTAATATCACTTGAAATGCTTAATGGATTATTATTATTTCTATCTTTTAAGACAAAATTTATCATAAGTAACGGAAGTTCACTTCTAAAAATCATTCTCGTAGTATTTGGACAATAACTGTTTCATTGACAAACTATATGGTTTATATATACATATAGATAGGTAGAAAATTTATATACAAAGAGAATGGAATGTAAGATATGAAATTTGTATATCAATATACTTGTGTCGCCATATTGGCAGCAACTTTAGTTCTCTTAAAAAACGTTCCATCGTTTAATATTAAAATGGGTTTCTCAAGTCAGACTTCAATTTGGAAAAAAGCTAAAAGTCATTGTTAGGCAAATCTGAACTTAAAGACTGTTGAGAAATATTTTCGAACCCGTATTCTTTCATAGCGGTCTTGGAAACAACGGCTGTATAGACAGCGGTTTTATGTGTTTTTTTCCTTAAAGTAAACTAATAAAAACTCCTTGTAATCTAATGGTATTGTCACTTGTATCTTTACCTCAGCTTTCAAGGAGAAACGTCATCTGGTTTTCTCAGAATTTATATTTATCAGAATTTTTATTGAGAAGATTTTTGACAATTAAAAATATTTTCTAAGTAATTATAAAATTAAACTTTTTTCAAAAAAATAAAAAAAGTATTGAGATTTTATTGAAAAGAATTTCTTGCAATAAAATATTTTCTAAATATGTTTAAAGTTGGAAGTTTTAAAAATAAAATTTATTTAGATTTTTATTGAAGGGAATTTTTACAATAAAATATTTTTAAGCGAAAATTAAAAATATATGAAATGGTTTTCTAATAAAAGATAAAGAATTAGCTCGAAAATTGAAAAAGAAACAAATAATATTATGATTAGTAAGTTACGATAAGTTTTTAGTAAAAAAATAAGAATTTAATAATACTAAAATTAATATGTTGTGATGAAATTTTAATAAAAAAATATTTATATAAATCCATGACAATTATAAAATCATAGTTATATTTATACTTATTTATATCTGAATCGTACAAAATAGTAAAATAGTTCATCAGAAATTTGTTTTAAAAATCGTTATTGTTATAAAAAATAAATATTTTAAGTGCTATGAATTCGATTAATTATCTCGAATTTAACAATGAACTTGAACAATTTTTAATATTTCGGTTATATTCATCTAAAATCTATTGGTCGCGTCTCTCTTGTTTCTATTTGTGAACAATCAAAAGAGGTCATGGAAAACACCTTGTATTTTTTTAGATAGCTATAAGCTTGCTACAGTCTTTATTGTCTAGAAACGTCCATCAGATAAAACATAGGTCTCCACAAGAGCGATTGTGTTATAGCGAGGATTTTAGTCAAATGTTTTTCGTCCCAGGGTAAATAATTTATCCCATTATTTGACGGTTGAAAATGATGACAAATATTAAACATACCCTCACTTTAATTGCTGTTTGATGGTCAAAAATTTGATTAAATGTCTATAACAAATTTTAAAAATCTAAACAAACAAAGAATATGTCAACATAAATAAAGTGCCCCAGTGAGATTAATAAAAATAAATTTTTGTTTGCGTAAAAAATAACAATAAAATATGTTTATTTTAAAGTATAAGCAAAGTAGGAACCAATCAAAATAATCACAAATCAGTCATTTTGAAAACATTTGGACCTGCTAACGTATCTTGCCAGTTTATCTGTGTAAAATTATATCTGATAAAATAATAATTAAATCATATTACTAAAATTCTGATGTGCTTTTAAAAATCTTCTATTTAATATTTTGGTAATCGAATTTCTTAAATATCTTTTTTTCATCTTTTCTCATCTGTAAACACCCAAGGGAATTTACTAATTATGTTTTGTTTTATTTTCTTTTACCTTATGTTCATTACTTATGAGACTATATCTTAATTCTCTAATATTAGTCTCGGTTTAGTTAAAAGTAATATCCGGCATTTGTACTTTATATAGCAATCAAGCTAATGAGTGTAAGATAGATCTTAAAAGAAAATTCGTGAAAGAGATAAATGCGTCTCCGATTTGTTAATGATATCTTTTGTAAATTTGCGTCTCCAAGGCAGTTAGGAATAGTGAGATAAGATCCTCACCTTCATTCTTATCCGATATATTTTTATACTTCTCTTTTTATCATATTAGACGAAATTAATTAGCTTACCATTGTTATGAAAAAAATTTCTTTTAATTTCATTGTATATTTTTTTATATATACACCGAGATAAAAGTTTATTGTGTAAAATATAAAACCATAAATATAACGTTTTAATTAACTCCTAATGTGTTAAAATCAACTTAAAATGAAAAAAATATTTTCTTAATTTAATGAAATATTTATTTATTTTTTAAAGCTCTGGAAGTTAAAAAGTATTTTATTTTAGTAAAAAAACTAATATTTAGTTTTAAGTTATGTGCTACATTACATCAGAATAGAGATTGGAGACATTAAATGATTAAAGATTTAATATGAAACCATTTATATTTTATGAAGTGTGAAGACTGCATGGGGTATGTTAAAATTAAATGTACGTGACCAAAAATGAGACAATAAAATAAACAAAAAGTAATTTAGATAATTTAAATGATTTTTTGTTAATTAATTTAACCATCCTTATCAGAAGAGAAAGATTTTTAAAAAGAAAGTTACATATAACGTGAAATTAGTGCTTGTATAGAAATATGTAATCAAAAGATCATTTTAACTGTCTACAAATTGTAAAAATGCAGTTTGGACAAAATTTTAATTATCAAAATATTATTGGATAATAATATAAAATTGTTTTTTTTATTAATTTAATTAAAGATTTTAAGATTTGAAACGGTTTTACTTTGTCAATTTTGAATGTTTAGTATTGTCTAGTTCAAAATGATTCACACAACTGTCGCAAATAATGTGAATCAAATCCTTCTGTAAAACAGAAAACTCTTCCTTTGAAATAGAAGAGATTCTATTTTTACAATGTAACCAATCATCAAGAACCTTACTCTATTGAATTAATTATGACTGCTCACTAATCCTGGTTTTGAAATGACGATTTGTTTCTCAAATGTACGAGTTTCTACACTTCTGACAATTAAACTAATAAACCAGATTAGTTTTTGCAATCCAAAAATAGTTTTACTAATTCGTTATTCAAGCCATTTATACATTGACAGATTACGACACAACATTACTCAATTTTTGAGCTTTTTTTCCTATTCTTTTTATTATAAATTTTTGAAATTAAAAAAAACTAGAATATTTTATTAAGATTGGATGAATTATTTTGATCATTTAAGCATAGTTTGAAATGCTTAATTAACAATGCTTCACTGATTATCCTCTTATTATAATTGTCAATATTTTTACTCAAAATTTAAAACTCTGTCATAATCGACTTTATTTCGAATTTTGTAATGCAATTTGTCATTGAGTATAGAGCTTTATCTACTCGATTGAGTGTGCTTAGAAATTCTTCTACAATGTCTTGACTTCTACCACATAAACTATTCTTCCCTTAAGATTTACCATAAGATTTTTATTTATTTTCCTCCATGAAAATGACACTAAGAGGAAAACGTTTCACATGTGCAGAGGACACAGGCTGATATCAAAGTGTGATTGCAAGCTGTTTCGGAATTTAAATTATAAATTATATATTCATATATTTATTTATGAATTCCTATTTTTCTCTCTCCTGGCCAAAGACAATTCAAATCAACATTTTATCGAGAATGATAATCGCTGAAATTGTTATTACTTGCATTTTATCTATAAATAAAGATAAATAAATGATAAATTAATTAAATGTACAATTAAATTAAAAAAGAAAGGAATTAAAATAAAATAATTAAATTTAAACATTAAAATTGATAATCGTTAATTTTTCAACAATAAAATGGGCCAAACACGAACACGAAATGTTGGACCTTTAAATCCACCACTGCCACTCAATCACCATCACCGTCCACAAGGTCGGATACAGAGAACAAGCCTAGATTGTCTATAATCTCAATTTCAAATCTTTGATCCAAGTCCAAAATAATCCAATCTAATATTTGAAAGAAAACGTTTATAAAATAATAACCTACTGCGTTGTCTTTTATTTCACATTTAGTTGTATCTACATATACATCAGTAAGATACATTTGTGAAACATTACTGATGTCAGTAGTTTCGTCAAAAATTGTGAAATAAAATTTGCTTTGATTTGCATTTGAACAAATTACTTCTCTTATTTCGTCGCCGCAATACTTTATAATTTCATTTTGTGTAGTTTTAATAATGTAAGTTGCGGTAAATAATTGCTTTTATAAATGTCCTATCACCAACAGCAACACAAAGCGTAGTAATTCCCTGAAGTGGTATTCGTTAATTAAAGATGAAGTGGTACCAACGTCTTTACTTAATAGTAATATAATCGATTCGATGATGGGTTTTATACATTCCCGGGTTTCTTTCACTTGCTGTAATCTTGCCTGATCTAAAATATAACTAACATCTTTGGCGGGCGCTTCATAAGTTTCAATAAAAATATTTGCCAGCGAATCATTTTTCTATGATAACTGTTTGATTCACTTAAGGTTAAGTCGCCATCTTTCCTCACTATTTGGAAAATTTTGTTAAAGGTTTACTGACTAACCTTTCGAATCGACTTTGTTTATTTATGCCCCCAAAAGCCAAATAAATTTACACAACAAGTGCTTTGCGCTGGGGAAAACATTAGTTACTTAAATTGTTGAAAATGTTTTTCAGATAAATAACACTTAACTTCTTTTCCACATTTTAAATGAACAAAATATTGCAATTTAATCTCTTTTACCGGGAACCATTCGCATTACAATATTTTGCATTTGTCGAGATCATTTATTGTGTTATTAATGAAATTACACTATTTAAACACTGACATTTTCTGTTGTTAAACATGATTCTGTTACTTCCTTATGTTCTTCAAAATAAAATTTCAATAGTTTTATGGTTGTTGGAACTGGTGAAGACCTGTCGAATTGATTTTTACATTCTGGTGACGCTTTACAAAAACCGCATGCATGGTAGTGTTTACTTTTCTCTTACTCATTTTTCTATTTACTGATATACCTAAAAGAATAATAAAATTTTAAATAAATGCTATTATCAAAATGGTATAAATCAGAAATGGCATAAAAATATTTACCATTAAATTCATAGATTAACTTTAAATTGAAATGAGACGTTGTAGCACCCTTTTTATTAAGTATAAGAAAACGTTTGGTATGAATTTTTAGTGTATTCTTTATAATGTTTCTAAACAAAATAATTTCCGTAGAATATGGCCTTATAGCTCATTAGATTATTGAACTCTTGATTAAGTTATAATAAAACAACGAAACGTTGGTAACCAATAAAATGTGAGTTTTCTTAGCCAAAGCCCTAAATCCTGCTACACATTTCTATGTTTAAATTTGAGATTCTTGGGGATAATTACCCCATTTTTTCCAACCAATCTCAAAATCTGGTGAAACACTAACAATGATTCAGTTTTCTTAGCCGATGGAAACAAGAAACTTCCTGGTTGTTCAGAATAATGTGTAGTGCATATTAGTACGAATTCTCAGCATTTGCAAGGCAATGTCATATATATATATATATATATATATATTATGTGTAATTTGATTTTTTGCTTTAACTCAACAAAAATTTATTGACCAACCTTGTAATTATTCAAGAAAGATTTCCATTTTACACAATTAAATTAGTATAAATAGTTTAATTTTAAAATATTTAATTATTCTATTTAACTAGAAAAGGACCCGTCAAATATGACGGGTGAGCTGAATTTTCATCTTTGAAAGTTTCTGTTTTGATTTTTTAATTGTAATTATTATAATTCATTATTTATTGTTTCGAATTCTTTGTTAATTTAACAGTCGTTCAATTAAGTCGGCTCCCTCTCGCCTTTCGTTGAAGGCGCTGCACAGACAGAACCGTCTCGATGCGGGCTATGCAAATTGATCAGCATATATATGATCATAGTAAAATTTGATCTTGACCGACACACCATGATTTAGATGATAACGAAATTTTGCAAATTGATTGATTTTTATAAATATAAATAGTAAATAAGTGATAGAAATCGTCATTTGTCAAATAAATTAATATGGGGTTAGTATTTTTAAAAACATTCTTACGAAATTCTTTGTAGGAATCATCCAAATCATGATTATTCAAGATAGGTATTCATTTAACAATTTAATGACCTACACGGTTTTCGTCGGTTTGCCGGCGTTTTATCCAGATTGACCACGTCTTTGAGTGGAATTATTCCGGTTCCTTCTCAATTTTACGAGTCATAGCGTGACAGTCAAACAAACAAACACACATATTTTTTAGACAAATATACTATATATATATATATAATTTCAATTTAAATTTTACGTAAAAAATTATTTGATTATTAAAAATGATTTTGTATTTTTAAAAAAAATTTATTCAATCAGTTAAAAAAATTTAATTTGAATTTTTTACTTTTTCAAAAATAATTATTTCTTTTTAATAATTTAAATTTTATAAATACGTTATTTTGAAATTTAAAATTTAAATCATGCTAAACAATTTTTTATAACGATCTTTCAAAATACTAATTTTCTATTTACGTTGAAGAAACACATTCCCAAATACCGAATTCAACATTCAAATTTCAATGTACTAAATTCCTCACATCCTCTTGATTTAAAAGGCCAATCAACTTTTGTGATCAAAGCTATACCATCTTCTATTTTTATTTAGTAGCTTCTTTTGTGAATTAAATGACTCTTCCAACTTTTCCGGTAATTTGGTTGAGAGATTTCCTAAACCTTAAAAACACGATACTGATACGTGGATACTGTATAAGTAGGTCTTTCGTTCAATCAAAGATACAGACAATCAACTGACAAATCTTTTATTTTTTCTTTTATTAAGATTTGTGTCACCAAATAGCTGAATATATCTTGTAGTATATTACAATATGGTTATACCGAAAATTTAATTAAAACTATCAATACAAAAAACAGGTAAAATTAGGTCACATAAAATTAAAATGTTTCTTTTTTAATAAAATATATTACAGAAAACCAAGTAGTTATGTGACATATTTTCTTAGCCTCTCAAGATAACGTTCTTGTCCTTAAAACTTTGCTATCATATTTCCTGTGAGAGTATAACTTTGTCTTCAAGTGTTGACTAATCAATTTTCTTTCTATTTTCTAATGGTGAAACATAATCTTTGCTACAGGTATACTAGAAAAAACATTTAAAGTAAACAATCGATAAACTTCTTTTAATCTCTTTACACAGTACAAGTCTTCTCTTGACGACTTATAGCACAATCAAATATCTTTCTAAATGGTTTTATAAAACATATTTATACTGAAAAAATACAAATTTTAAAACTTTTTATTGAATAAAATAGCATAAATAAATTATAATATTTAAATGATATGAACTTAAAATAATATATAAATAATAATGATTTTCCTAACAATAACAGCTTTAATCCAGATGAGAATTTTTTATGAAAAACTTCATCCATTAAAAATATATTAAATGACAATATGGTTCGACGGATCAACAGTCATCTTCAGGTTACTGATTATTGAAATCGATGGCCTAAATTTGCGCTAGAATCAATGTTCAATCAGCAGCCTCAACAAGCTTTTTGAGAATATTTGATTAGCGTGATTTTACGCAATCGATTACATAATCATTATTTATGCATATATATACAGGTGAATTAAATTATTAATCAATGACCTGTAGACGACGATTGAACAGTCGAAATATATTGTAATTGAATACATTTTTAATGAATGAATTTTCCTTTTTAATAACATTAAAAATAAATTTATTGAAATGACAAGAAAAAGCATTAAAAATTTTTTTATTAAATTATATGGATAATATTAAAAAATATTTTTGTAAAAATTATTTACCTTTATGTTAAGACCAAAATAATATAATAATGTTAATTTTATAATGATAAACTGAAGGAGAATATTATTTTAATATAATTTTTGGTCCTTTAACCCTTTCTCTCGCAGTGTTGTTTTACAACAACATTATGTTTATTAGCTGAGAAATTGTAAGCAACAGAAATTTAGCTATTTATTTTAGTGTTGTACTACAACAATATTGTGAATATTTATATTGATTTAGGGAAACTTGAATGAATTAAGTTTATGTTTTTACGCTTGGAGTGTAATTAAAAACAACATGTAATTTTAAGAATTATAATTTTATTTTATCTCATAATTTGGGAAATAAAGGGTTAAATCTTATAAATTGAACTGGAATTGAATAATTATGAAGTATTATAAGTGTGCTGTGATTTGATTATTGATGACCTAAAATATGGCAAATTATAAGAATGTTTGTTTACATAATCATTTCGTAATCACTAAAACTTCAGAATATTTTCAAAAAGAATGTTTTGATTAGAAGATAAGAGTGTTTATTTAACCATTTAAACTGTTATGACGAACTAAAATCATAGATACATAAATTAAAGTTTTCATTTTTTGTATTTATGAAAAAATTTAAAAATAATGTCAGCTCCATTTATGATTTGGATTATTATAAAATCTCATCACTACAGTGATATTGAGCCTCAGTCTCTTTAAAAAGTCAACCAAAACCAAGAAGTCTTTCACCATCACCCCAAAAGACCTCCTGTGGCGATGTCAGATTTCTACTTTCGCACTTTCTTCTATATTTTTGTTAGAACTATGAATGCTATCCCTCACTAATTATGCCTTAGGCAATGTTCATAGACTTTGCAAAGACGTAAAACGGACATGTAAAGCTTTCTCTTGAATTTATTCTTGTAATTCGAAATTCCAAATGCGTTTCAGTATTTGGTTTAAACGTTTATTATAGCTCTGATCTCAAAAAAAATTAAAAATTGTTTAAAAATTTAAATGCTATTTTTGTATAAATAATACAATGCTGAAGGGTTAATTCACAAATGTTTCATTGGGATGATAGATTTAAATAAAATAATGATACATTATGAAAAATAATGATAGATTTACAGTTTGACAATAATAAGTATAGTTGGAAAATAAATAAACGTTTTTGAAAAAAGATTTTAAAATCTATAGAAGTTCGAGGGAGTGAATATTTTTTGGTCTTCCTAATCGATTTGGATTTGTTTTAAAAATTAATTGTTTCCAATTTTTTCAATTCAAATTTTTCAAAATAAATATTTTTTTATTTTTTTTAATGATGTAAAGATTATTGAAATAAAAATATAACAATCAAAATTAGGTGGTATATCTTTTTTATAATTATTTTATTATTATAAGACATTTTAAATATTAAATAAACACCAGCTGTCATTGCTTTAATTAATTAATTTTCAAAATAAATAAAGATTATGTTACCATATATATGTTTAAAAAATAATTTTACTAATATATATAATAGAAAAGCCTAATGATATTGAAATTGTGTTTATTTAAAATTTCCATTAATTGTTTATCTTTTATTTTGATAAATTGTTCAAATTTATTCATGTACAAAAATCAATAAACATATTTTTATAATATTAATAATTTATAAATAAAATATTTTTTCTGAAAATAAGTCAATTACTGGTAAATTATATTTATTTTAAATTATGTACTATTTAAATAAATTTTTCGCCTGTTTTTTATGATAACAAGAATAATAATAATCATTTTATTATTATAAATATTACTATAAGTAAATTAAAACAACTCAAAATTACTTTCTCTTTGATTTTTGGAAAAGTAATTCCATTAGTTTTTTCAATATCCGGTAAATATTGTTTGGAAAATAATTCCTCTTTCGATACTTCAACTAAATTAATGTATAATTAATAAATAATTAGAAAGATTTTTACTCTTATAAATAATTCTTTCAAGTAATAGTTATAATTAATAAATAAAAACTGATATGAGTATATTAAAATAAATTTTAAATAATTTTAATTAAGTTTTAATAAATAAAATTAGACATTTTTTATTAGCATATCTTATTTGACATAATTTATTTAAATGATTTATTTTACTATTCTTTTGCAGTCTTTTATTTTTTTGTAGACTGACTTGTGACAAAATCCCATATTTGTCATGATAGAAACAGATAAATTTTTCAATCACATCATAAAAACAGTATAGATATTAAGACTAAACAACGACTTCTTATTTGTTAAATATATTTCTAAGCTTACTAAAATAAATGATGGGGTAAAATCCAAATGTTCCATAACTGGAATGCTACAAAAAACCGACTTAGAAGATTAAATTATTTGTAAGTTTTACTTATCCATGCAAATAAATATAAATTTAACAAATCTTTTCCAAAATTGTATTATTAAAACTATGACAGAAAGTTATTTCCAATAATCAAATAACACTCATCAAATTTTATTGTTATCAATTTAGTCATCTACAGACAAAACAATAATGATTTATCGGTATTTATTAACTTTGGTACGAAAGTTTTGTCAGTTATTTAAAAAACTATAAATAAATTTTTAAATTTAATTTTATCTTATATGGATTTTATATACGAGAGGTGTCCAAAAAGTTCACGGACTGAAAAAATATGGTGTGGTCACGTGTGTGCGTGACTGTAACGCACGGTGTATGTACGACGACATGAGGGGGGAACCAACTATTGTAATTGAGGTGAACTCTCATTGTCTGCCCGTCGGCATGTGTGTGACATACGAATGTATTAATTTGTCATTTTTCTCTCTTGCAGTTAGTATGGAAGAGGCAGTAAAATCTCACCGAACAATCATCTATTTTCTCTGGAAGGAAGACACCCCTACTGCAGATATTGTGCACCGTTTACACCGCGTCTTTTGTGATGCCACTTTGGGAAGAACAGCTGTCTTTAAGTGGGTGCAACGATTCCAGTCAATCATTGAACAACGTCCGGATGTCAAGAAAATGTGAAAGTTATCGAAGAAGTCATTCTTAGTGACAGATGTCTCACTATCCGTGAGATAACAGCTATTACAGGCGTTTCTAAAAGTCAGGTGCACAGCATCATGTTAGAGGAGCTGCATATGAGGCAACTGACTGCCAGGTGGGTGCCGCGCCTCCTCAACAACGACCAGAAGGCTAATCAAAAGTCTGCTTGTCAAGAACTGATTTAACTGGTTCATGATCTCGGTGAGGCGTTCTGGTCACGGATTGTGACAATGGACGAAACGTGGCTCCAGTTTTATCTTCCTGAAACCAAGGAGCTGTCCCGTCAATGGTGCCGCGCAGGTGACAAACCCCCTTTAAAGGCGAAGACCGTTCCTTCAGCCGGGAAGGTAATGGTTACAGTCTTTTGGGACTGTGTTTGGATAATTCACATTGATTACCTGCCAAAGGGGGTCAATCAACATATTTGTTGTTTCTTATCAGTCTGCGAACTTTTTGGACACCCCTCGTATTATATATTCTGAGGAGCACTTTTATATATTATTCGCATTGTAGTCTTTTCTATATAATTTATTAATTTTAGGAACCAGTTAAAATGTCAAAAAACGTGAAGAAATCCACAATTAGATTTTCCACGAATTTAAACTTGGTCGTACAGCAGCAAAAGCGTTTAAAAATATTTCATGACTGAAAGTGCATGTTTCCGATAGTATGGGAAATTTTGTTCAGACAATAAGCATGGTAAAGACAAAAAGCGCTCCGAATGCCCAAAAACTATTGATAAATGAGCACTACGTCATTTCATTGAAGAAGGATTGTCTGCAATAACCAATAACGCTAAACCAATTGCTGAGTCGAGGTCAACTTAGAAAACGGACGTCTCGAAGTAATCCACATTGAAAAGGGATATTATGCGTTTAAAGCAGGACATCGGGACCTGTTCAGTAGGAACTCATTCCGCGTTGTCAAACAATCACCTCTGAAGTTAACTACACCAAATTAGATCATGATCAGGCCGTGTTCAAGGTATCAACGCGGTTTAGGTTGGTTTTTAACAACACAAAACCAGACCTCATCTTTCACACTGCACTCGCCAAAAACTTAAAGAATTAACCCAGACGTTGCACTATTCGATTATCATCTTTTCCGGTCACTGGAACATTTCTTTCGTTGATATCGCTTCATTAAAGATGAATACGTGGAATAGGTCCTTTAAAAGTTTTTCAACCTAAAAATGCCTGAGTTTTACAGCCACGAAATTTTCTTGTTGCAACCTCGTTGGAAAAGAATAATCTAAAGTAACGGTGATTACATTAATGAAAACGACCCTTTGTTATTATAAAAATTTTACGATAATAAAATTTTATCAACAATGTATTCATCTCCCAAGAATAAAAGAACCATGAACACAGATATATTATAGTTTATTTTGTCTGAAAACGAAGGTCAGTCCATAGACATTGATAACAATAAGATTCATTTGAAAATTAAATCTAAATATATTATAAATTAAATTATTTCAACAACAAAATAAAATCTTAAATTTATATTCTTTTTTTTGTTTTAATTCTAGAAATATCGAAATCAATATCGCGTCTTCTGAAAACGTTTTTTTTGGATTAAATCAAGTTTTTACATAAAAAAGATTTTCTGGATAGTTTATGTAAGTAGCGTTTATGCCACTTTCATTATTATCATATTCTTGAGCCATGATTTAACACCACAAAAATTTATTACTATAACAATTCACATTTCTAAAACAAATTTTCCTGTTAA
>MQRK01133412.1:0-27229 GCA_001938485.1 Girardia tigrina | reverse complement strand
TAAATCACTTAATCCGTCCATTAATGTACAAACAAGTCTCTCTTCCAATTTGTTGAAAATATTTAATTAGTTATTACACAAGATGTTTGTATAATCATCAATTTGCTATATATAAGACAACGAAATTGTTGTTAATTCAGCCTGAAGATGGTGGAAAATCCACCAAAATATATTGCGACATTAAAATTTGAGTTTAATATGGTTATTAAATTTTTTAAAATTAAAATAATTAGTTTAAGGATAAAATTTTGTAAAAATTTTAAAATTAATGAAAAAATGTTTTTATTAATTTAACATTTTGAAATTTATTAAATTTTTAAAAATGGAAACAGAGGAAAAATGTAATAGATTAATATTTGGCGAAATAATTGAATTAACAAGAAATTTGATTAAGTATGTGAATTATTGTCATTAATAAAACTTTTGGTGTTGAATTATGAGTATTGAATCTAATAATAATGAATATTAAGAACACCAACATGGGTTTTCGAACTTTTATTTTCAATACAATCAGAATTGTCTTTTGGACAACTCTCAGCAAAGCTTTCGTATTTCGACATCGTTCTAAATTAATAAATTTTAGTTAATGTTTTTTAATAAACAATTATTCGAACAAATTTTTCATTATTTTCAGATTTCATTTTTAAAGTTCAAATTTTGTAATTTTAGTAATAATTCTCTCTACATATTAATTTTATTTAAAAAAAAGTTTTATGTAAAGAACGAACATTTATTTTATTTAAAACTTAGTTAAAAGCTATTTACTTTATTTAAATTTTTAATATTAAAATTTGAAACGATTTGATATTTTTAAAGTTTTTTTAAATATCTTATGCTGTACTTAAAAAGGCCAATTATATTCGAATAATTATCTATCGTGAACATCCAAAATATCAATTTTCCATCTGGGTGGGAGAAACACATTTCCAAAGACTAAACTCAACATACAAAATTCAACATACCAAATTTAAAATATTCCTCACAATGAAAGTGGCATAAACGCTACTTACAAAAATCATCAAATATTTTTTAGCAAAACAAAAACTCAAAAACATTATGAGAACCAATGGGTTAAATTATAGCAATTAATAAATGATAGAGGATAAATTAACAATCAACATAAACACATACATATCTGAATTTCCAGGTTTAGCTGGAGAAGGTCTGAATGTGAGTGATGCAACATCTGTGTTTGGCCAGTGAAAACTGTAGGTAATCATGAGGTGACTGCTTAGAGCATCGGTTATCTGCCAATTAGCGGAGACATGTACAGGTGCATTTATATTACCATTTGGTTTGACATTATTGGTAACATCGTATTTGATTATATCAATGTTAAAGAAAGGCAACGAGGGTTCTTTTCTTCGAAGAGATGTCAACTTTTTGTGAAGTGATAATAAATCAATGTATATAAAATACGAATCATCATTGGGGTTTTCAATCCTAATTAAACATGTTATTAATATATTTCTATTAAAATAGCGAACTTTATGCTGATATCGTTCCCAGTAGATATTGGTTCTACATTGCGCAACCTACCGGCCTGAGTCAGTGAAAAATGAATCGGATCAGCCGTATTCAAATGATTTTCCCCGATATTGTCGAACTGTTGGAGCATTGAACAAGGAAAGGAAATAACCAGCTGCCCACTAGTATGTACATCATGCGGAGTTGTGCTAAAGGATTCTCTAAATTTGGCATTCACAGTTTCTGTGAATGCCACTGCTAATGGAATTCCTTCTATTGCATTTAAAGTCAACCGACTAGGTGTAGCTGGAATACTAATCGGAGTCGATATCAATGAACTGAATTTGCTTGATTCCATCTAATAATAATATTAACAATAGTATTATAAATAATATTAATAATAATAATAATAAAAATAATTGTTATTACGAATAACTAAAACCGGATTTAATTTTAATTATTTTATTTGTAAAAAATAATTAAACATATTGAAATTCTTTTAAAATATATTTTGGCAAAGTGCGTTCTTAAACGATTTATTCATGAGAAATGTTGATCATTTTAGATTATTTTCAACCTAAAAATGGTTAACAAAATTTATTCAATAAATGGGTGAAATACTTCAAATTACTTGTTTAGGTCTCTGACTACAGATACGAGTGATGGATACCCTGAGAGACCACCGTACAAAAGGTTAAACCAAGTTCGTTCTAAATTTATTGTCTTATTCAAATTACAGCTGACTTTGTTCATTCGTTTTTATGAAACTTATAATTTTAGAAATAAAAACCACACGTTTTGTTTACCAAAAATAAAATATACCACGTATGTAATGTATAATAAGAAACCGAAGTTGGTAAATTTATACTTATATAAAAAAAACTTTTTTTGAATATTATATATTTTAATTTATTGAATATTTACTTCATTATTACATATTTTTGTAAATATTACTCAAAACGAAAAGTAAATAAAAAATATTATTGTATTTCATTGGTTTTCACAAAGGTTTTACAAAGGTAAACTAACCTTAACAAAAATAAAATAAATATTTTTATTTATATATCAAAAAATACCTATAAATATTAAAATTAGCAGTACTTTTATTTCATGAGTCTGATCTAATGATAAAAGATTAAACTAATATTTTGGAATTATTATCTGAAATTATGTCTGTGTTTCTTGTAACGGACTGCAGTTATTCGCTCCTCCTGTGCTTTCCCTCTCTTAAATTCTGTACCTAAGTGTCATATCTTGTACCATTAATCGATTATAAGGAACATATAAAGAAATAAATTATTCAGATTATCATTAGATTTTCTAAATTTTCTCCTTAAGTGCTTGTTAAATTTATTTTACTTATTTAAGGGTAAATCTCACAGAGTTGTGATCAATCTTGCCGCCCCCCAATTTTCAATCAGAATTTCCTTCATAAGATTTCAGAAAACGTCTTTTCAAAGAAATAATGATAAATTGACACTGAAATTGAAAATATCCTTGTAGATTATATTCTTAAATTGTTGTGGTTATAAATTCCGATAAAAAAATTTTATCAGTTAAATTGTTATTTTATTGATAAAATTAAAATTTCCTCTAAAATTAATCAACAATTTCGAATGATCGGGAGACATGAAAGGATTGTTTTACGTTTTTAATGTATATTAACAGAGTACAATTAATTGAAACAATTAACCCAGCAAAATTAATTATTTTTTATTAAAAACAATCAACAATAACGTTAATGAAAAATATTATTGTATCCATTAATTTCAATTATATTTTTTTAAAAATAATAAATGAGAAAAATTTTCTTTTAATATTTTAATCAAAATGTATGTTATGACAAATAGACTAAATAAGGTGGAATATATTTTAGAAATTTTATAATGATTGTGAGGAATATGCGGTGTGTAATTGTTTTTTGTAGTGTTTGCATGTTTAAATGTTGTGTGTTGATTTGGGATTGTGCTCTCCTAATCAGATGGATGATTAACATTTTAATTCTTATAATCTGAAACTAATTTATTTAAATTTAGATTTAACCCTTAATAACCTAGAATTTCAATTTTGATACCAATCTTTTAAACCGAATGTTCACATTACTATTATTTTTTTTATAGGTTGGCTGTACGTATTTTACTGTTGTATAATATTATTTCCAACGAAATTAAAAAAAAGCTATTTTCCCATTCATCTAGAGTCTAGATTCTAGACCCTCAAGCAAACACAGTAATATTAAAAATAAAACACTTTCGTAAATCAGGCTACTAAGGGTTAATATTTAAATTTTTAATTTATTTATTGCAACTTTTAAATAATTTTATTGATTTTATTTTTGTAAATTTTTAAATAATTAAAATCAAATTAATGTTTAAAAATTACTATAAAAATATTTTATTTTAGCTAATAAAATTTTAATTAAATATTTTTTTAATAAAATAACTTTCTCAAGTATAGTTCAGATTATAATGAGAGATATTGAAAAATTGAGTGATGGATTAAATACTATTGATCATCATAAAGATGATAAGAAATGTGAATGTAATAAATGTTCTGTCAAATGTGTGAGTTCTCTTAACAATGATTTATAAATTTCACATTAAGCCAACCTAGACTAGGGTAAGGTTCGGTGATCTTTGATCGTATTTGTTAGTTACAGTATTCGAATTCATCGAAATAAATATATAGCAAGAAAAGTACATTTATAACAAACAAATTTGAATTAATTCTTAATAATCATTTTACCAATATTTATATTCTAAATTGTTCAATTTTTATAATCTTGTAAAATATTTACAATCCTTTTAAGTCACAGAAAATTTAAAATTCTTAAAATTAGATTTTCACTATTAGTTTTTCAACTTCTAGGCTTTTTTCTTAGACTGACCTTTTAAACTTGTTTAGACCTCTGCTCACATTGAATCTGCAATACGTTCTGATATTGAAAATGCCCTCGGTTGTCATTCCCAGTGTAAAACATATAAACAAAAGGTAAATTTGAAGGTATTTTAATATTATTTTTAGCAATTTTTCATAAATTAAAGTAAAAAGAGTTCAAAAAATATTTATTTTAGTTACTTTTTAATTCTTAATTATAAAGATTATTTACTTGGCATATTTTTTTAATTTTCAGTTTTTTAATAAAAAAATAAATCCTAAATTTTACGAATATATTTAAGTTATCTACTTTTTGATTTTCAGTTTAAAATTTTATTTATTTCATCTGAGTCATAAATTTGATATCCACTATTAAATCCAAACTAAAGATTAAATATTCCATTTTACATAGATTTATTCTATTTTAAATTTTACAATTATTTAAACTTCGACCTGGCGAATTGTGAATTAATTACTAATTATAATCATTGTAACATACTAACCCTTCAAACTTTGTTACTCGTAAGTATAATATAGAATCTATATTATAGATGGAAACTCGTTTTATTATCATATTTGTGTTGTAATATATTCAGATCTGTTTAAAATTTGATTATACATTTTATGATTATTAAATTGGAATTGTAAAGAGTTTGAGTTAAAAAAATAATTTTTGATCCCGTGTTTAGTGGTTTTTCTAAGGTTTAACATCGTCATCAGAGCAAATGAAGTTTAAATAGAAAGTTGTTTATAAAGTGCAGTTAGTGAAAACACAATCCAAACATCATATAAAACTCCTCACAATTCTTAAATTTGGTGCGCAAAATTATGTCCGGTCTGCATATTAATATTACTACCAAGATGGTGGGAACTCCCCCCAACGCATGACATACCCATTGGTAAACGAAATTCAACCACAATTCTTGTGAGGAATATTTTTAATGGTGTTCATTGTATGTTGTTTTAAGATTGTGATTCTCCAACCCTGATGGAAGATTTTAAATATTTTAAAACGTCGGATTATTTAATCAATTATTAAAATTTAAATAACCAACTTTAAAATTAAATTAATATTTCATATATAATATATTAAAAATATTTTTCTTAAAATAAATAAAAATATATTTTGTAATTTAAATAAATTATTTTGCAATCGAATTGCAAATTAAATTGTAATTTAATTTAGTTTTTTGAGGTTTAATTTCCCCCTAGAAAAAAATTAACTTTCAATCCAACTTCAAAATGATTAAATAGTTTATATTTTCATGACATTTATAAAAAACATTTTATAAGATGTTTAGAAATATTATTAAAAAATTTATCAATAAAAAATGTTTACTATGTACGCAAGATTTGCGGAGAATTGTCCTACCGTGTTGTTCCAAACATAAAACATCCCCCATATAAGACCTATTCCAAAATTTAAAGACTTTTTTGGGAATATTAATATAAGACATCCCTTAGTACTTCCCTTAAGACCTAGTATAAGACCTAGGGGTAATTTTTCCATCAAAATCAATATAAGACAGTATCTTATATTTCGAGAAACACGGTAGTGGCAATTCAATTAGTGTTCTTAATAATCATAATGGCGCCGGAGATTTATTATAGAGCATATTTTAAATTTTAAATTATTTTTTTAATTTATGACACTATTTTACAAATCATTATACGTTATTTTATAGAGAGTAATGTTTCGTTCTTTATAAAACACTTCCAGCTGGTTTTGCCAATAGAAGAACAAAATTTTTTAAAGGAAACAACAAATTGAATCTCTTTATGTGATGTTCCATTAGGGACGTAACATAACACTTGTGGGTGTTGATGAATTAATAGATGTTTATTCTAGTAATATTTAACTTTATTTACTTTTCTGACAAAAATTATTGACTTTTTTTATTTATTAGATTTATGAACCTTCTAATAGTTGGCGAAATTTGTATCACATATTCCGTATTACAATACAAACAATAATAGATTGGGAAAGATTAGGAAGTTTTGTTTGCATAATAACCAGAAATTGATAAAACATAAACCGAATCTCAGGGAAGTCGGAAATTCTCTCATAAAATCTAAAAAATATCAAATATTATTGAGAAAAGCACTTATGTCTTAATATTTATAAATCAAAGTAATGTTTGACTAATAAATTATTTTTTTTATTTTATTTTTTATATTTTTAAATAAGTTAAATAATTATTTTTTTGGGAAAATATTTACAAATAATTTACCGCTGTGGTGAAAGGAACGGTACTTGCAGCTCTCGGAGGAATTATTTTTGCAGGTAGAGGAGGTGGTTGAGATTGTCCTTCAATAAATGAAGGACCCCATGGGTCAACTTTATCACTTTTGGGATCCGGTAAATCGGATGTTGAATTTGAGAAAGAATCAAAACGAGAATTGAAAGAATCATGCATTACTGCCAAATCAAGACCATTAGGTTTTGCTGCATTTCCGAATTCAACTTGAAAATGTGGTTGCAGTAAAGTTGAATTGCTTTCTGATTGTGAATGATGGTTTTTCTTACGACGTGAGTCTCGAATTGATACGGTATTATTATTAATAGGAAATGTGTTGTCTGCAGATCCTGTTGATAATGATGGAGTATTAGATCGACTATCAACGCCTCTGTTTCGTCCAACTTCCCGGACTGGATTTGGAGTAATTTTTAAAGCTTGTACTGCTTTAATCAATTCTAAATTATCGTTACTCTTTACATTATTTTTCGTCTGTAAATCGTTTTCAGTAATACTGGATGAATCTGATTTAGTTTCTTGAGGTTTGATTTCCACCTAGAAAAAATTTAACTTTCAATCAAAATTCAAAATGATTAAATAGTTTATATTTTCATGACATAAAAAACATTTCATAAAAATAAGATTTGCAAATAGTATTTTAACTAAAAATCTTAAAAAATATTTTTTTGTCGTAGAGATGATACGAAAAATATTATTCATGCATGATTATCTTTTTCTAGTTTTTTTTTAATTAATTTCAACAACCTAAAATTAAACAAAATTAATTCATTTTCTAAAATAAGTTGTCTCAATTATGATCAAGTAAAAATACAAATAATTAAATTTTGAATTTGTCGTCAAAATATTTTGTTTTTCGAATGAGAATTTACAAACACAGAAAAATGAGTTTCATGAAACTATTATTTTAAACATTTAAATTACAATTTTTTTATTCAAAAAAATTTAATTTAATCTTTTAGTGTAACTACTTTTTCTTAATAGATTTATGATATCTTTGAAAAAATTATCGTGTAATAATCAGGGTTTCTTTCAGCCTAATGGTTTTGGGGGGGTCGAAACCTCGTTTTCTAGGGGGTGTTAGAATTTAGTTGTTTTTTAATTGATTACATGTGTTGATATTACAACTGTATAGTTAACCTTGATATACAATCAGCAAGTCAACACAAACAGCAAAGGTAAAAGATTTATTAGTAAGTAATGCGCAATAAAGTATTAACCCATAAAAGGGTTGAGAATTCGTCTCTCCTTTTGTTTATGCCAAATACGAAGAATTTCGCATGCTTCCTCATCAGAAAGTGTAGCCTTTCCCTCGATAGAAATGAGCATACAAGCTTCTAGATTTGTGAGAGAGAGTCGCTGCGGTTTCGAGTTTCGATTCGGTTCATAGCATTAAAAACATTTCGACAGTAGGCATACACAAAGAAGACAGGAGAATAATGGAAGCTAATATTGAATGATTTGAAAATGTGCCGCTTAGCACCCCGCTTGTATTGAGAAGGCAACGAATAACTTCACTAGAGGATGGCACGTTTTCTTTCATTCGGAGAATGGCTATGTGATTTCGGAATACGTTAAACTCTTCAATCACATCCACAACAATATTTTCAAGGAATGGGTGACTCTTGCAAATTGTTCGAAATTGAGCACGAGAATTTTGGAACATCTATCGAATTTCGTCGTGGATCAAAGATAGATGTAGCTGTACACATGGCCATCACTTTATCCGAAAAACTGGAATTCATGCTATTAAGTAAACAGTCAATAAATGAATTAATCACTTTGATGCATAATTTGTCTTCCTCTACATTGTTGTCTTTAACAAGAGCTAATGAATGCGATTGAAGGAAGAGAGTGACATCATTTTCATAAAGCGGTTTATCTCTTACTTCAGTCACAATTAAATGTGCATTAGCAACACTCTCCTGCATAACGGCAAGTGTAGAAAATATTTGGGTGGTTATGGCTAAATATGGCATAGAATTGAAAATTTTTTGAGGGAGAAGCGTTAAATATTTTTCGGGGGGGAGGGGAATGTTCCCTCCGTACAGGGCTGGAAGAAACACTGGTAATAATAAATAATTTCTACAATAAAAAAATTCTACTTGAAGAAGATTTGATGAAGATAGTATTGATTATTGGAAATAAAATATTTGTCTTTGAGAATTTTATTATTTCTGTGTTTGAAAAATGTAAATTTTGATAAACTTGAAAAAAACTTATGAAAATGTTTTGCAATCAAATTTTTTTTAAAAAAATTATTCTATTCGAATTTATGTTATGAGTTTACTTGTTAAAACTTGTACAAAATGTACTAATCGCAGTACAATAGATATATCTGAGTTATATCTTCATCAAGTCATACCAAAGGTCATTAATTCTACTGTTTTAATTATCTAGGACAAATTCGGTACAACCAGTAATTGAATGTCATGGAATTCATACTGTGGACAAATTTTGGGTTAGGTAAATCATCTAAGAACATTTTGGAAACATCATTATCTTAGGAGAACATACCAGAGAAAATAATTAATAAGAAAAGAACGTTACTGCTTGATGTATTATAATTAAAACGAAATAATGTAGAAATTTCATCCTAAAAAAATAAAAAACCAAAAAAAATATAATTTTCATAAAAGAATTTATTTAATAGTAAAACTAATAAAATGTTCTAAATTAAAGAATTTATTAGGTTGATGCAATAATTCTTGGACCCACAAATTATTAGGTTTATATCTATATATATTTTCTATATTTCGATATATATTTTCAATAGAAACCATTCTTTACTTATTTATTTTTTTAAATACGTTTAATAATTGAGGTCAACAAGTCGCGTTTCAGATATCGAACGTTTTTCCTGTTTAAACTTGGAAAAACGCTGGAGAACTTTCAAGCGTATGAAAGTGGTGCTGTGGTCTATTCGACGGTTAACATTTGGTTCTAGAAGTTCAGAAATGGTGAATTGGTGCTCGATGATAAAGAGAGAAATATCGGACACAAATAAATAGCTGTAAACCCTGTAGGATGAGGATACTTCACAGACTACACGTGAAATGGCTTACAAGTCATAGGTAGGTTGAAAAATAGGTGCCAGATCAGCTATCCCTAGCAAATATTACTCACAAATATGCATCTCGCTTTATGTACGTCTCAAGCTAAAATCGTTTCTTTGGCGAATTGTTATTGGGGAAGAGAAATCAGTGCATTAAGTGAATGCACAAAACAAAGGGTTATAGGCGGAACCTAGCCAAACAACAATCTCCACTCCCAAAAATAATATTCATGGGATGAATATGATATTGAATACGATAGGATGCAAATAGAGTGCTTTACTATGAGTTTCTCAAACCCGGGCTAATCGTTACATTCAAGCGCTACAGCGAACAATAGCTCAAACTGAGCGATAAAATCAAAGAGTTGCAGTTTCAAATTGGTCAAAGTTCCAGGAAGATCATAAAAAAATTAAAAATTAAATTCCTTCTCCATGACAATGCTCAACAAAATGTTGCTGCAGCAATGAACAATAAAATTTTAGGTTTTGAATGTGAGGTTCTGCCGCACCCAGCCCATTCTCCAAATCTAGTTCCATAAGATTCTTTATTTACTCAGAAATCTTCAGCACACTTTTGGCTGGACAGCGCTTTAAGAACGAAGATTATGTGAAGAAATACTTTGTCAACGTCATCTCATCAAACTCAGAAAAGATTTTCAAGGACGGAATCCAAAGATTGTCATATGCCTTTTATATGACATATATGTCATTAGCCTTTTGTACTTTTTCTAACATATTTCAATTAATTTGCATAAAAAGGCCAAAACCTTTTACATTAACCTAATAATTGGGAGTTAAATTTCTAAAATAAATTTATTAGACAGTAAATTTCAATCAAAAATACAAATTACAAATGAGGAAATAAGGAACGACAAAATTAAAATAATATTAATTTTCATACATTAAATAAAAAATCTTTGATCAAAAAATTTCTTTTGCATTATTTTTTTAATTTTTATCAATTGCAGATTTCCTTAATATGATTATAATCTGTTGGGGGAAGGAATTCGTTCTCTGCCAGCCCCGCAGCAACGAACCAACCCATTCTCAACTAATTTTTTAATTATTATAAATAAAGAGAAAATCTTCTCATTGAACAGTTCAATAAAATAATGGAGAATCAGAAGTGAAACACGACAGAGATTGATGGAATGAGTCACCTGTAAGGAGAGATGGAAGGAAATAATATGTAATTTTTACTAAATGTCTCGTTTTGTATATAAAAGTAATTTTCAAGAAAAATGTTCTTATTTACATGGTTAGGAATTATTAGAAATTTTATTTACAAAATGATTAGTCATTAGAACAGGAAATATATTCATTTTTATAAAAAAAAACATCATAACAGGTCTAAGGCAGAGATCTTAATTGACTATCAAGATATAATTTCCCTTAAAGACCATACAGTCCAAGAATAAAGTTCAGATAACTTTGATATTATCCTTGTCTGGATTAACCTCCATTTCGAAATCTATGTTTAATATATTTAACTTTACTTCATCTAATAATATTATGATAATGAAAAGTCATAAATAAACTAAGAGGTAAAAATTCAATAACTAGATAGAAATAAAATGCCATATGAATAATATGATTTTAATGCTATAAAGTATTATTAATAATTTCTTTAAGGATCGAAAATTTTTTTATATTCTTTGTACTTTATCCACAAAATATCAAAACGTATAGGTAATCTGTATTTATTAACTTTTAGTAGTCAACCTTTAGAGAATGTTAATCATACGACAGAGATAGCACATTAGTACATTCTTATGTAATATACAAAAAGAAAAGACATTCTAGTATTTCTATAAAAGGAGTCCATAGCCCAAACATATTTTCATGCATAAATTGAAAACTTTATCACTTAAATAATGTGAAAGCTGTATGCTAAAATTTTGAAAAATATTAAAAAAGTAGTGAGAAAAATTTTACTACAAATATTTTGGAATATGAGAATCTTCGGAAGCTTTTTAATTAAAGCTAAAAAAGAAAGACATTTTAAATTAATTTATTTAAAGTATATTTTAAAAATATATTTGGAGATATATTTTTGGAATACATTTTAAAGTATAAGTAAATATTAAAACAGAAATGTTTAGATTTCTAAATTAATAAAAATACTAAATTAAATAGATTTAAATTTAAAAATTAACGAAATTTAATATTTATTATGATATTTATTTTTCTTCCTATTGTATTTACTATCGAAAACTTTATTAAATTATGTTTAACTATTATTAAGATGTTATATTTAATTTGTTTTTAAATCTATTTAATTTAATACTTTTATTAATTTAAAAATCTAAATATTTCTGTTTTAATATTTACTTATACTTTAAAATGTATTCCAAAAATATATCTCCAAATATATTTTTAAAATATACTTTAAATAAATTAATTTAAAATGTCTTTCTTGTTTTAGCTTTAATTAAAAAGCTTCAAAAGATCCTCACAGGTCACATGTGCAATCCAGTCAGATATACTTCCATAATAGTGTCCTTGGAAAACTAGAAGTAGTTTGAGTCCGAATCTGGGAGAAACCGCCGAGTTATTGCTCTTAAAGGCCGGTTATAAAATAGAAATACCAATGGGCTTACGAGGCTAAGCCATTATTCTGGGGGTGAAGGCCGTGGGCTGATCAGTATTAAAGGAGTTTGAGAACAGCTGTGAAGCATGTTTATCCCTCGGTTGATAGTGAGATAGAATTGCTGATATCTGATGAATCAATCAGGTTGAGCGATGTTGTCATGATGCTTCTTATCAGGCAGAGCAATGTTGTGTTAATGCCCAGTCTGGGGGAGCAGTATGAAGACACTATGAGCGTTCCAGGACCTCCTAAAGAGTCTTAAGCTTAATACCTTATAGGATGAGAGGTTCACTACAAATTGTCACAATCCTAAATCTAATGTTCAAATATCCTTTATTAAAAATAACTTATATAACCTAACGATTACATGAAGATTTTATAACTGTTATTTTTTTTGTTTATATTGTCATAAATTACCGTTTTGCTTTTTTAAAAAAATACAGTATATTATATGCACTTTTATCTACTTATTAATTATTGTATTTTAAAATATTTTACTATTGCCATTTTAATTGTTTTGCTTTTCAATGTGAAGTATTGATGATAACTAAAGTTTCATTGAAGATAGTTAAATAATAGAACTCTAAATAAAAACGTTTTGTTAATAGTTAAATTTTAAATAGAAGTATAAAAAGGGTAACTTAAAACATTTACATGCACTATCAAAAATAAATAATTCAAAGAACAAATAAAAAAAATATTGAATGAAAGACTTGCAGGAAATTACTAAGAACAAAAAAGAATAGAGGATATTTCGATATTCATGTAACAAAACGTTAGAAATTATTATATGAATAATAATAAATTACGATCCGAAGAAGTTGTTTAACTTTCACTAGGAAAAAAATTAATTAATTGTTCAAATAATACAAAACAATAATATTTAATATTAATTTGTTTGTAAAATAACTAAAAAGAAAAATGCAAGTGAATATAAAATCTAATTGTATAATTTGCCTCCAATGAATTTGTCCACCATTGTGTTCTCTAAAAGAAACAAAGATTTGGAAAACAAAACATTAAATTTCAAAACAATAAAGTATTAACTACGAAGATAAAGTATTAAGTTTCTTCGCTTGATATATTATATGACTACAAATAATATGAATAGAACGTTTTTTTATAATTTAACTGAAATAATTCGTGATTGTATATTTATATATACTTAGGGCACCTAAAAAGTCTTGAGAATATTTATTTTAAAGCATCCAGAGACAAGTATTTTCAAATTACACTAGCCTGTAATTGCACTTATTTTAAGCTACATATAAATAAAAATTAATAAAAATTTGGCAACCAGTATTAAGTGATTCCAGATCATTATGAATAGATCATTGGATATGCTTTTCAAAATGTAACACAACAGCTGCTACATCAACCATCCTAGTCAATGTCATATGTTTCGTATTTCAATACCCATCAGTCACATTGATTAAAATCGAGTGAGTTTGATGAGATAAAATGAGATTGATGCCATGTGTTCTCAAAAAGAGATCAAATTTCTATGGAGGAATGAGAACACACATTGTTAAATACCAATGGGGTTTATGCTGAAAAGTTTTGTTGGTTCGATGTTTCTTCCATTTAACATTGTTTTTAACAAATGTAATGTAAGAATATGAATAAATGACTTCCATTCGTGAAAACATTGACAACCTTAAATACGAGTTGATTTGCTTTTTTGATTTGCTTGGAACTTAAGAACGAGGTTTAATTCAGCACTAATGAATGAAGTTGCCACTCATGGTTTAAGCATCTGCTATAATTTTTTTAAAAATTTGCAGTAGAAGAAATTGTAGTTTGACGTACTTATCTTTACGTACTTGCAAATGATTGTCTTCGACCCCCTTTAAAATAAATCGAAAAACAAATACATGTAATTATTGTCTTTGCAAACGACACTGTGTAATACTTTAATACCATAAAGTTTCTACAAAGAATTTATTACATTATGCAATATTTTGCGAATCATAGTGTAAAAATAATGCCTGAAGCAAAGTCCCTAACAAATTGATTTAGGGAAACTGTATGAGATCGCTTAATGTATGGCTCTATTGTATGGATACTTAAATAAGAAAAACTACTTTGAAGTAAAATGCTTACAAACTCATGATTCACATCAAATCTGAAGTAAATGCATCAAAGCACGACTTTATATTCCATATAAAAGAGCACGCATTTCATATACAAATAATCAAACCCTCTAAATATTTCAGAGATTCAGCAGATTGAAAACCTATGGGGCTTACGCAACGCTTGTTCGTAACGTCATAATCTCGCTCAAGCAATAATTTATCGGCATTATTAATCTGGACAAAGTCCAACGAAAACTTGCTCATGTCTCTGAAAAACGGCTTAAAATCGCACGTTATTTTGTTAACTGAATAAACATTGAATATATTTCAAGCATCTGAATTGATACATTTCTTTCGTGGTTCTAATTTAATGTTATTAAATTTGTCTACAGTGTTACTCTTGACATCTGAGACAATTTTGGTGGGACATTCATAGATTCAGAAATTAAAAGCTTTTAATAAAGTTTCGAGAACTTGAAGACAGTTCTTAAATTTGTACAAGTTAATGATGTGGTTTCCAAAAAATAATGATAATTAAAAGCTTCCCAATTTTTTAAAGCCTAAAAAAACAAAAATAATAAAACATTTCTTTCGTCTCAAATCAATTTGGAACGACTGTGTTATATTTGAAAAAAAATAAGCTTCTTAGTCTGATTAATTTATTTTGTCTTAGAATTAAGAAAGATTATTTAATCATTTTTAAACATGAGTAAAAACGTTAAGAATAATATAACCCCTGTATTTCACACCAAGAAATTTATTCTACATCACGATTCAATAAATACAAACGTCTCTAATGTGATCAAAATGTCAATTAATCCTTTTATGAGGTTATCCCGACAATTGCTCTCAAATAATTGCTCCAAAAATATTCCTCCTTACAAAAATTGCTCCTCTCATTATTGATTCCTTAATTATTGCTCTCTAAAAAACTGCTCCATGAAAAACTTAGTTTGGGTTAGAGTTAAGGTTAAGGGTTACGGGATTAGAGGTTAGGATTAAGGTTATTATTAGAGTTAGAGTTATGGTTAACTCTAGCCTTAAGAGATCGTATCATAAAAACTATACTCTATTATATACAATATTATACTTGTAGTTATTTTTTACTTTAAAATTCACCCTCAAGCGAGCAATTCACCAGGGAGCAATTTTTGTGGAGCAATTTCGTGTAAATCTTTTACGAGTGAATGGAAGGAAGATTTCCAAAAAGGAAATCACTCGAGTGAATCAGGAAAAATGTTAAAATATAATAAAATCTATCAATATTCCATAATATATTATTATGATTACTGAAATCATGAATATGTTTCTGCAGGAATTTTGTATTAAATTTATTAAAAATTAATAAAATAAAATGACAAGATAGAAACCGTTCATTGTCAAGCATCCGTCATTGATTGACTTATAAAATATAATAATGTCGATGTGCAATATTAGTTACAATTTTAATTTATCGAATTATAATTAATTTTTAGAAACTATTTTAATTGCAATTTTAATAACAATTTTTTAAATTATTTTTTTGTTTAAATCGGCACAAACAACTAATTTACAATCATCAACAAAATATTTAAACAAGTTGGAATATAATATATTGTTTTATAAATAATAGATATTAATTTACCAAATGTTTTGATCACTAATACTAGTAATAATCAGTAAATCTATTTCCTTGGGCGTGATAATATCTTTATAATTCTTGAAGCGAAAACAAAAGTTGTGAGTAATTTGTTTGGTTGATAAACATTAACTATTAGCATAAATAATTATATATGATAGATCAAGAACATGAAAAATATAAAAGCCATAGAATATGTTAATATATTTGCGACTTGATTTTTTTCAAGAGAATTAGTAGAATAAGAGGTAGATTGAGATCAAATTAAAATTACAGATAAAGTGAAAGTAAAAATTTAAACACAACTGGAAGGTGTAGTGTCTCTATAGTAGTTCTTATTTATCATTTTGGATCGACCTATCCGTTCTATTAGTTCTTCATGCTGATTCAGTTTCAATTACAACTATGACCACAACCCATGCAACTATGTCCACATAAAAACCCTGAAGTAAATTACCTTAGAGAAGTAATAAATAAATCAGTAATTAATTCATTGTGGCTGCAGATGAAAGATTCCATAGTTAAATTATTTTATTTCTAAGTAATAATTATAGATATTGTCAAATTTTATTTTTGTAAAGTGTTTATGTTAAAAAAAACTTTCTTAAATAATTTATCTTCTTTTGAATGATAGAGAAAGGTATAGATGTTTTGATGTCAAGGTATTTGAATAAAATACTTTATTTTAATTGACATTAATTATGCATATATATGATCGAAGACAGTTAACGAATTCCATCTAGTATTTATTCTATTATACATATACATATATATACCTCGACCATAGCTTATGTGGTAGTAGTATTAACTAGTAAAGTTGATATAATCGTCGTTAGTAAGCTGTCTTTTGGCTTAATTAACACATCATTCGATTTTACAGTTCTTAAATGCCACAATAAAGATTATTAAATAACACATTTCAAATTACTGAATTTTAGTAAATATTTCTTCTCATTAATGAAATAAAAATAATAACAAGAACTTAGGACTGATTTCTTCAAATTTTGAAAACAGATTTTAATGTTATTGGATTACAAATGGCAAGTAGTGTTGAATTTTTTATATGTTTGTGTATTTTCACTGAAGTTGGTGAAAGTCAACGGTAAAATAATGATTAATTTAACAATAAACAATAATCACTATGACCTAATGAAACTGATTTAGTAGTATATAAACATCATTTATATTAAGTGTATATTATAAATATATACATGATACACACTGAGTCTTATGAACACAAGTTTAACATTAATGATAAAATAACTCAATGTATTTTTGAAAATATGATCATAGAACATATTTCTTACAACATCATCAGCAATAATTTTTTAAAATTTCTTTAATGACGGTTTTGGCTCCGTTCAGTCTCCAAGAGGGGTGACAGAATCTAATTACGCTTTGGAATTAATTTCGTATTAGAATTAATTCGATTTAGAATTAATTTGAATTAATTTAATTTAGAATTAATAAGAATTAATTTAATTTTGCGTTTTTTTAAAATTTAGTAGATAATTTAAATTACTAAATAATTACTAAACCAATGGAATAAATTTAATTTCGCATTGGAATTAATTTCGAATTAGAATTAATTTAAAAAAATTATTTTTTTTAATTTACTATATATTTAACTTTTGTTTTATTTAAAGCATTAAAAAAAACATTTATTGAATGAAAAAAAAAGTAAGTTTCTTCTTTAATGCATAAAAAAATACTATATTTTTGCAGTGCATGAAATTGTCGAGGGCCTACGAAAGGGATCAAAGCTATACAAAGTTGAGGAATACTTGTACTACAAAAATAAGTCATACCCTACGAGAATAGCCCTCAGGTGCCAGATGTATCAACATACATCGTGCAAGTCTACTGCCTCTCTCATGAATAATAATAATGAACTTATATATGATAACGCTGAACAAAACCACTCAGCTGAAGCTCACGATGAACCAATGAGGAAGTTTAAAATACAACTTAAAAATGAGTCTGGGGTTTCTTCGAGCAGCTCTAGAGACATTTTTGATAATATTACTAGGAATCATCCAAATGAAGTTTCGTCAAGGATCTCATATCCAATGGTGCCAGAGATATGCTGCTCAGAAAGCACCACCGCTACCCAATGATTCCAGAAACCCAATTCAACTCCAGGAGCACCCCGATCGGTGAGTGACTCCGTTTGTTCCGTGGCGGTCCTAGATCTTCGCAACTGTCAACACCCTTGAATGTCTCAACTGAGGCTTTGTGTGTCGAAATTTACCACTTAGGCAGTTCCCGTAGATTTGAACGGTCTGCATTCGACCACTTATGGCACCTTTCTGCAAGAAATGGAGGAAAAGAAAACCATATGTCGCTCTTCATTTCTTTTAATTTAGGTGGTGTTTGTACTTCAAACGAGCAAGAATTATTGGATTCCCTGGTGAATCTGAGTATCGAGTAGTATCACTTTCTGTTCTTAGTTAGCCAACAAAATGAATTGTAGTACGTTACGAGAGTAAAAAAATTAACAAGTACGATGGAAGATAAACGATTTATTGGATTTATATTTACAAGATTTTCAATTTTCAAACAAAATGTTTACTGTCTTCAAACAATCACAATTTAATTTTTAATTAATTTATAAAAATTAGTTTTTTATCATGGTAATACTTTCTTTTGTTGGATTTGGCGTGGGAAGAAAAAAAAGGAGCATAAGTATTTCATTTAAAATAATTTCTACAAGTTAGTCTAACATAATCAGAACATTCAGATAATATCCCTAGAAAAAAACAAGACATAACGGATTGTATAATATAGTTTATGTTGCATAAATATAGAATACAACTATTCAAAGTGTTCTTCAACAGCAATTACAACTTCAAGGCGTAGTATAAACTTTGACGAGATAATCAAGATGTACTTCTGCAAACTGTCGGTGTTGTCATGAATTTTCAATTTTGATAGCTGACTAGCCAAACAAATTTTTGATGCTCTTTTTAAGTCAATTGTGAACAAAATCAAAGCGTGGGCCAGAGGCCCGTTCTGTGTGATTTTTTTCTGTATTTGAAATCATTACATGGCTTGATATGATTGAATACTATTTTTTTGGTCATCAGCCATTTCGATAGGTGAGAGAAAAGTGGACAGTGAACCCCTTTTCATTTTAAAGACGAGGACATCATGTCTCTCTTCATAATCTAAATGAACTTATTACTTATTTTTATTAGATAAATTGATTTAAAACTTTTTTCCTAGTTTTAACTATGAACATAACTTCTCTAACCCCTGACTGCCTGACTATCTTCTTCATAGGCACCATTGGATATTAATCAAGACAGATTCAATCATTGTCTTAATGCTAACTGATATGGTTAATCAACTTCTAGGCTTCCTTTTTAGACTGTCTTTGTAAACTTGTTTAGAACTCTGGTCACATTGAATCTGCTATTCGTTCTGATATTGGAAATGCCCTCGGTTGTCATTCCCAGTGTAAAACATAAACAAAAGGTAAATTTGAAGGTATTTTAATATTATTTTTAGCAATTTTTTCATAAATTAAAGTAAAAAGAGTTAAAAATTACTATCTTTGAGTCAAAAATGCCTACAATTTCCGGGTAAGTTAAAACATTTAAAACTTTTTCACTAAGAAATGGGGAGATTTTTAATCGCACCCTATGTGTTTCAAAAATATCGATAGGAATCTAAATGTTAATAAAAAAATTATTTCCCAAAATTTTAAATATTTAAGATAAAAATTTTATCTATGGAACGATAAAAGGACCGAAACTTTCAATCAAAGATGACGAAAGACTATAGAAATTATCGCTTGAAACATCTGTTTAGATAGAATTCAACGAAATGCTCGTTTAGTATTTTATTCCAATTTTAACAAATCATCTACATTTTACTTAAAAACGATAAACCATTCGTAGTTATAAAGAGCATGATGAAAGTAAAAAGTGTATGATCAAGAATGAAGGATTAAAGGAAATTGTCAAACCATTTATGAATGTGCAATAGTCCGACGGTTTTTTAAAATTGAAACATGGTTTGATAATTTGCTTTGACAACGATATAAAAGTTTGTCTAGTTTAAAATTTTCATGTTGATTAAAATTGTCCTGGAGATGATTAAATTATTCTTGAGTTTTCTAAAGCATCCGTTTAATAATTTGACGAAAATAATAATTTTATGGAGTTAGTGAAACGTTTTGAACAAATAATGTGGTCGACTGTTATCTTTGAAACATGCTAAAAAGATAGGAATTTTAATTATTAAAAAATAAATACTGCTATTAGTCGATAATTGAAACATTACACTAATTATGTGATAACATTTTAGTTATATTTTTATAATCCAATCTATTTATAATTGAAACATTTATCTATATTATTTATTTATATTTAGTATATTTATTAACAAAAGATATAAATATAAATATAACCCTAAATTAAATTAAGATATAATGAATAAAAAGTGAATGAAAACAAAAATAAGAATTTATAATTAGGAATCGTGAATTATATTTTATAAAATTAGATGTGAGATTCTTTTAAAATGAAGTCTAACAATCATTCAACATATTCCTCACATTATTTTGAGTTTACCTAAGCATGCAGATTATTTTAAAAAATCTCAAATTAAAACCAAATGAAAGATAATTCTGAAGAATTTCTCCAAGTTATGTTCTATCATTTCAAATTACGAACGAATAGACCTTCGATTTAGTGTTTTTAGAGCCCTGAACTAACGGGTATAAAGGCCAAATCTGGATATTTTAAAATTGAATTAATAATATACTTAAAGTAAGAATTGAAAGTAAAGAAAAGAGGTAAACAATTCAAATTGGTCCATGTAATGATCACAAAACATTTCGTCATCCTGAAGTTAGTCATTTTTCTACCATAGTCATGAAAAAGAGCAACAGCTCCGAGAGAGTGTTTGCAGATTTTGGAATAATGCATTACACGAAAGGAAAATCCTTCACTGTAAAACACTTCTTAGAAGAGGGATTTGCACGCTCGACAATCTACTCCATCCTTACAAGACTACAAATAAATTTGGATGTGTCTCGCAAGAGAGAGGGGTTGGCATAATAAGAAACTGGCAAACCCCCAACGAGCCAGCATCTTTCGATGGTCAGTAAACAAAAGGGGTGTGTCACTCAGACAAAAAGCCAAGAAGCACAATGTGAGTCACCAAACCATCAGAAATGTTCTCAACGAACGGGAAATTCGATGTTATAAACGAATTAAAGCTCAACACTACACCTCTGAACAAGAGAAGACTGCAAAACACAGTGCACGAAAATTACTTGAAATTTTGAGAGGAAAAATGATTCTCATGGATGACGAGTGTTATTTTAAACTCAAATCTGATTATCTACCCGGAAACGATCACTTTTACAACTCAGACATCCAAACCACTCCGCCTCTGGTAAAATATCGAGCTGAAAAGAAGTTCCCATTCAGTTGATAGTCTGGATCTGTGTTTCAGAGGATGGAAAGGTTAGTGAACCTTAGTGAACGTGTTTCTTGAACGCCTCAATTCTTCTATCAGGACCATTATCATTAAAATTGCACTGGTTCGCTTTATTGAAAAGGAGCACTGAGAGACCAATGTTATGTTCTGCCCATACCTTGTGTCAACATATTACACAAATTCCACACTGCAACTGTTGGAGTCACTTCATATCCTATTTGTGTCCAAGACATCTAATCCTCCAAACATTCCACAATGCGGTCCAGTGGACAAGTTTTGGGTCAATCTTAAATCCGAAGTTTACAATGGAGGCTGGCAGGTCACGAACATCATGCAGTTGGAACGTAAGGTGAAGAAATCTTTGAAGGAAATGGATATGTCTCATTTGCGCTATGATTTTAGGACTATCAGAGCCCGAATAAGATGTTTGTACCGTAATGGACCATTGTATCTTGTTTAATGTGTATTTTATGTTCTCCTTGTCCTATTCATTTGATAAAAAAAGTTTTGCTTCGATTAGACCTTTATTTTTTCTTATTTTGGGATTGACAGAAATGTTGAGATTTTGCATTTACACCCGTTAATATAACGGTTTGGTCTTGGCCCGGTCATAGCTATATACTGTGTTGTAATATGATCAAAGTTTCAGTACACATGCCATCTAAAAATAATTATCAAAATTCTAATCCCAATAATAAAGTCTGAAGATTTCGAATTGATTTTGAAACAAAAATTAATTATAGAACACTTTTTTAAATTCTTCGCAAGATCTAAAATTTTAAATGTTTTTTTTAAATGTTTATTAGAATTTAATAATATTTATCTAAACCAGTAATTTAAAGTAATATTATGTCTCAAAAATTTTAAATATTATGAGAATGTCTGGATACTTTATCAAAGATAGCAAATATTAAATTCAAAATTACTTTGATTCCTTTAAAGAAACTATTGGATTTATCATCATCACTTGATGAATCAGAACTGCTATTTCGATCTGTATCGACCCATGTATTAGGTTTGATAGAATAACCTTCTTCGTCAACTAAGAACTCTCCCAAACCTTAAAAGTTTTAAAATAATGAAATCATTATTTCCTGAAACAAATGATACTTTGAGAACTTTTCTCTTTATCTGCGTCTTGGAAAGACTTTTGATTAACTCCATTAAGAGGCGAATTACGTTTTGGTCTACGAAATGGATTATATTTCTTTTGTTTTTTAATTGTGGCAGGAGCATTAGGGACTTCATTAGTAGCAGACTGGAAATTTATACTATTATTATCACTCATATTGCTTAATTGTTCAAAAATGTCATTTGAGCTTTCTTTTTTATTTTGAACTGCTAAATTGATATTGCTGACATGAGGACTCGAAATATCCGATGAAGAGTCAATGTTCAAAAGATTGCCTGTAATGACATCGTTTGTGTGATTTCCATTCAATCCTGTATCACCAAATGAATCTGTTGTGTCTTTCGATAGTCTTGTAATATTTTTGATATCAGGACTTGAAGCGTCTTCAAATGTTACAACCTGTGGAGGTATTTTACCAGTTGATTTTAATTTTATAAAATTCTCTAATAAACTCTGAACACTATAATTTTCTTGAGTCTTCATAAATTCCATATGTTGTTCTTTAAGATCAGTTTGAGCTTTAAACAGACTATTAGCAAATCGACAAATGAATTCTTTCATTTGTTCTAAATGATAGGTTTCAATTTCCTGTTCGAAAAAAAATAAAATATTAAAAATAACAATAATTAAAAGTTAAAAAAATCATTCTCACAAAAGTAGATCAAATACAAATACACAAAAAAGTAATAAAAATGCACACTGTTTGTCGTGAACCGGGACACATAGTGTCAAGACCGCATTTTCCCAAGTAAAAATTATAAATATTTTAACACTTAAATTTCCGACTTATAACAAATGGGTAGCCATTTTATTAAAAAAAATTTCATGCTTAAAACTATTTTATCGTGAATTATGTAAAATTAACCGAGCGTTATATAATCACTTATGTCATTACTTAATGTATTTCAAGATTAAAGAGATTATCGATGGAGTATATAGAATGTACTTTCTTCCTCCATTTAGTCAATCAACTTCATTCATTCCGAAATTTCACTACTCCAGTTTTCATGAGAACTTATCTTCAATATTTAATTTATCTTGATATATTTTATGAATATATATTTATTAATAAAAGAGAAATTCATTTGAAATAACATATATTGAAGATTTTTAGGACAGTATTTTAATCATTACAGAATATTCTTATTTTCCAACGTAAACTGTCTAATCTTTCGACCACCGAATGTACATTTCAGTCCCAGAAAAATTTGAACAGTATTGCCCATTGAATGATTTGATTGAATTTTTATTTTATATTAATTAATAATTATAAAGATAAAAAATAAAATTTAGAAAAATAGAATCAAATCATTAAATCGAAAATTCGGCCAGAATTTTGTCTGGTTCTGAAAAGTATAGACAGTCAACTAAGGATTACGTGGTATAAGATACCTAGTAAAAATATCTATATATTGCAGGATTTATAAAGATCTGGACCTCGTGTAACCAATAAGACCAATCTGGACAAATTGTATTGGATGTATTGACCAATTACGGGGCGAAAGGATTAATTTATTAAACAATATTTTAATAAATATTACCATTAAAATATATATCGTGTTTTACCGAAAATAAGACCCGGTCTTCTATTTATTTTTTTTTGTAAGAAATGAAATAATGGCTTAATTTCGGGATATTTAAGAATAAAATATTAACAATTTCGCTAGGGCTTCTATATAAATTTTTTAAAAAATGTTTGAAAAATCATGCTGGGGCTTAATTTCGGGATAAGTCTATTTGGGGGAAAAACTGTATTTTAACTTGCGGTAATAAAATATCGAAAATTTCATTTTTAATCGAGATGTTTAATTTTTTTATTTTGAATTTAATTTTGCATATAGAGTTTGAATAATTAAAATATAATTGAAATTAATTTCAATTTAAAATGAAAACCCTATAATAACAATTTCCTAATTATAAGTTAACCTTCAAGGAGGATGGATAAAACTCTAAATATTAACATACAAAATACAAAATATTTCTCCTTTTTAATACGTCTCAGGTGTAATAGTATGTTATATTTAATTAAACTTACAAATAATAGAAATATATAAATATATATATATATATATATATATATATAAAGAAGAATGTCTTTGTTCGCGATAAACTCAGAAACTATCAAACTGATTGAGACCAAACCTTGGAAAAATTTTGTAATCATCTCCATATGGTTTCTGTCATAAAAAAATGAAACTAATAAAATTTAATTTTTTTTCAATTTTCGTAATATGTTTCCAATTATTTGAAGAGACCTTAGAGATACACTACAGCGATTAGATGGATACACCATTGGGGGGGACAAATTTATAGACTTTATTTTGGTATCGGTTCCATTGCCATGGTATCGAAAAAAAATTATCGATTTTTTATTTTGTTGGGTATGAAATACCAGAGCAACGATACATGGATGCAAGTGTCAAAGCGAAAGAAACGGATCAGGCTCGCTTTGATCAACCGTTGTAGAGCACCATTGTCAATGGAATCATCTCGGTCCCGTTGCCCGTTGATCATCTACTGGGATATCATTTTACTTGCAAAAAGATGGCGATTCCAAAGGTCTATAGTTTTTTTCCCAGTATGACAGTCCGTTTAGCGGTTAGTTCCACCGGAGATTTCCCGCAACATTTTGATTGTTAGGGAAGTTATCAAATGATAAGGATTGCATTACTATTATACATCAAGAGCCTCGTCACATTCCACCCCTGAGGAAAATTTGAGATGAATTGAAGACTTTGTTTCCAAAAACTGGTATTTTGCAAGTACTCCGAATCAATCCTACGAGAATGCACCATTGAAATGGCGGCCAATGATACCATATCAAATGATATCAGCATTGATGGTCGACAGGCAATGGTGCATCATATTTGGAAGTTATTGATGTTGACTTGGAGAGAAAAAGCTGTGAAATCAATAAAGGCTAGAGATATCGAGATGATTTTTCTTTACTTGGATATTAAGTGTGTACAGCAATAAAACGAAAACTGTTAAAAGCAAAGTACACCACAATTTCAATTCAAGTGACTTCAATTTCTGGTTCGTCTTGCTTTCTCGGTGTCAATTAATAAAACTTAAGTGCAATAAAGTTATTGGTATCAATCTTGAAAGTTTGTGCTTTTCCTATGCCCAACTGTATGTTGCTTGCTCAAGAGTGGAAACCGAGAAGAATTAGTATATTTATGCACCTTATAGAAAAACAAAATACATTTAATACAAAACAGCTTTGAGAAAAAAATTCCATTTCATTGTCTTTTTGCTGAAAATACTCATAAATAAATATTACGTCAAGAAATATTTTCAAAAATCTTCTGCCTGCTAATAATTAAGTGGAACGATAAAATTAAAGTGTATTTTACAGTAATATCAATCAAGAACAATTAAAGAAATGAGTGACAATGTATCTTAGACCTCAAAACATGTATTATTCTATTGCCATAATAATCGGGTACCTCTGCCAATAATTAATAATAATTTTTATAATAGAAAAAATATGAAATTTTGACATCACATGCCGAAAAATAATGTTTACTTAAGTTATTTTAATTAATTTTAATGGTATTATAAAAGTTTTATAATTAGTATACGAAATTATCATATTATATTAAATTATTAATACCTGAAAACTTTGGCAAGATTCTACCATTTTCGATTTGAATTTTGCACACGTATTATTATATTTTTCAATATTATATTTATATTCATCAACTGCTTTTTTAAGTTTAGTTTCCAATCTTTCAAGTTCTCGAGTTTTGTTTGTGATGTTCTGATCTGATTTATGAAATTTTTGAAATTCTTGATATCTTGAGTCATAGGCTTCTTTGGCTCGAAGCAATTGAGATTGAGCTCCCTTATAATATTAATATATACATTAAAATATTCATAAACAATGCTTAATAATCAACGTCTATTATAACTTAAACGCATGTTTATAACATAAATCTACAATGGTATTTGATAAATTAACAAGTCACATTCTAAATCACCATAAAACTAAACTGATTGTTCTGAAGAAGCGGTTATTGTATATCTATAAATCTCGATCCCCTTACAAAACTCCCATAAGTAATTTCGCATATAATAATCAAGTTCAATGAGCTTATATCACTTAAAAATATTCACATTAACTTTAGGTCTAAAATAAAATAGATTTATATAATTTAGGGATTAAATGGGTTAAGTTGTACCGTTAGGGAATTAAATTTCCATATATTTCTGTCTTATTTTGTAAATAAATCATTTTTCCTTATGGAAAATATTATAGTACAATACTTCTGACACTATTGATATATTAAAAGACCTGATTTTTAAAATATAATTTACTTCTACTTTTAAATGAAAATATGATTAAGAGAGAAAGGATTCTGGGAACTGATACACCATAAAAAATGTCAAAAAGCAGACCTATATTGATACAATATTTCAATTAATTATCTCCATTAAAACAGGCAGTAAATTAATCATCGTTACATTGTGTTTATTATAAATTATGTTATTGTGATACACCTAAAATTGTGCTTATGTTATTTATAGAATATAAACACAACATCAATAAATCTTTTTATAGTTGAAGGTTTCTTATTTCAATGTTAAACATATTTACACAACAAATAAAACAAAAAGCATATGCTTTATAAAAATTATCTCATCTACATTAGAGCTTCCAGATATGGAAGCAAATGATGATCAAAGGGTTGATATGATATATAATA
>MQRK01133337.1:0-10932 GCA_001938485.1 Girardia tigrina | reverse complement strand
CTAACTCGATTTTTTTTAAATCACTACAGTAGATATTCGTATTAATCCATGTTCCGGGTCCCTTGAAGCTATGTTAATTAAAACCTGAGCCTAACCACAAAACAGTCACCATCAGCTTCTTCTGGTAGGTGTTTCATAAAGGGGGAGTGTTTTAAAGTGTTCAGCTATTAACATCTGCAAATGTCTTTTATGATACATTTTTTCGTTGCGATTGTGAAATAGATCATTTTTGTTACGAAATAAAATAGAGGCATGCCTTGAATCATCATTCTTTTTTGGCATGGTTCAGTTCATACACTATATTCATTGTCCAGCCTTTTCTCTTGCCAATTTGCCCCATATGAGTCAGTATTGTTGCTTAGATACACCGATAATTAATACTAATTCATGTGCATTATAACTAGTTTTGGCTTCTACTGTTGCTTTCAGAACACCATTATTGACTACAGTCTTATGCCGACCAACATGGTTCATTGAACATGTCGAGTTACCATCGCATTCGTAGCTACTTGGAAGGGAACGCTGTTGATATTATCAGCTGTCTGCTGTGTTTTGATTCTCGACGGAACTCTTATTTCATCAAAACATGAGCTTATCAAAGCAGTATTAAAATCCATATTAATATTAATTTGGAAAGAGGAAAGATGTAACTTATAAATAACGACAAGTTTATTTCAAAAGTTTATTATCGATATCAATAATATGAAGTTTGCTCCATTTAATATCTGCAAATCTAACACAAGGATGGCGAGGATGAATTACATATATTTATATAAAATAAGAATTTATAATATAATTAAAAAGTCTTTGAATCAACAATTTGATTATTAATATTGCGTTCTACAAAAAATTATTTATTGAAGATTTATTAAAGCTATTTATGGGATCGCCAGCACTTATAACTAAAAAAGACGGCCTGGAAAGTCTCAAGGAAAAATTGATCTCGTTTTTCGATAAAGTAATGTGATTATGAGAATGTGAATGGAGACTGATTCGTTATTTCAACAGTATATCAGGAACGGAATGCTTCATGGGTACCAAATAGTAGACAGTCTGCCCGGGGTCCAACTGATGTTTTTAGACGAAGAAACGCTCGCCGCTGGAAAAAAAATAATCTCTGATTTGGAAAGGAAGTACTCAGATATAATCAGAGGCTCAATATTGCTGTTCAATAGTAATAATGTTGTCCAGTGAGACTTCATTTGTTTTTTGTTTGTTAATACAACGGATATTATTACAAATATAATTTTTATTGGAACCAAACTTTAATTAATTAATTCGTTATTTTATATAAAAATTATTCATTAATTAATGCATGGATTAATTTAAAATTACAGTTTTAGTTTAATTTATTTATCAGTTCAATGATTATATTTATTTTTACATTTAATTATCAATGAATTCTCAGTCACTACCATAAGTAAATGATATATCTAATGAATACAAGAAGCCTAATAAATGTCTTCAATCTAGTCACTCCTTTAGAGATCATTCAGATTTTGTGAAAATAATACCGTTCTAAGGTCCTATATCTCTTTCGTACATTATATCCTGTTGAGACAACCAATTTTCGTCGTTCTAGCTATCATATGATATTAGTATCTGATATGTTTAAAGTGTATCCTCAGATTCATTTTTAATATTTCAATTAGGGGTCGGCACGTTTAGTAAAAATTGTAAACGTTTAAACGCCATCCGTTTAAAGAATTAAACGTTTAACCGTTCGTTTAACCGATAATTTAACCGAAAGACGAAATGAGTACTTTTAATGTATCAACAAAAACAAAAGCATAACTTAAGGAAACTTTAGCCGATTTATCGGCCTTTAGGGTTCAAAGGGTTAAAAGATCTTAATGTTTCTAAATGTCTTTTCAATTTAGTGGGTTCATGCTTTCGTGTGTCAGTTTTTCATTGAAATTAACACCCAATGGATATTTAGTCCCATTGATAACACAACATGTGAAACCGTATTTAATAAATTCTTCTTGATATTTTCTCAGTTTTTTATTAGAAGTAGAAACAGAGCCGGAATGAAATTTTACTATGAATTCTTAAATATATTTTTCAATATTTAGCAATATATTATTAAAAATATTATTTTAAATCTATTCCATGATTATCCATTCATAATATTGGTACCCTGACAAATGCGCGGACAACAAAAGCGCGATGTCAAAACCGACATTTGCGCGCAAAACGAATTAAGTAATTACGAAATGCGTAAATAAATTAAAATTTAATAAATGTGTATTAAAATATGTTGATCTTTTATTATTAATTCGTCATAATATGAGTATGCTATTATGGACTGCTGAATGTTTGCCTCGAACTAATAAGTTAGTTGAGGATTGCATTTCAGTCATCTGTTACTTGCCATCATCCTACCATTTATACATCGGTGGATAATTTCCGTCGTGAGCAGGACTTGCCAGAGCAAACTATAAGTTGTATTTTGAGTGGAATATTTTGGTCACAAAGAACGGGAATCGAAGGACTTTTTGCACTCAGTGGCTTTTAATATTGACATTTAGATGTTTAAAAAGTTAATAATTAATTATGTAATTCAATTTAGCGCATTTTTCGGGTCACGCATAATATTACTTATCTTATTTGTATTTTACTCTCATTTTTTAGAAATTTGCATAACTTTTACATCTTAGTAGAAAATAGAATAATCTTAATCCTTATTATTTAGCTATACGATTTCCCAGGATGATTTGGTAATTATTTATCGGTATATAATCACGACCCTGTTGGCTAAATATCATTCCAATGAAGCCATGAATAGTTCTTTCACTTCCTGCAACATGGGCAAGTGAGTTAACCTTTTTCAATAAGTTTTTCTAGTAGAATTCAACTTTCGACGAATAGATTTATTATCAATGGTCCTGATAGTCCGAGAGACAAGAATATCAGCGTCCAGAGAGTTTTTCTCAGAGTCAACGATTATTTATCAAATAAAATTGAAGCTCCTGAAGAATCTTTGATCGTTGTTTATAAAGCTGTGCAATCTTATGTGGTTTTATTTTTGAAAAGTGAGACTGATTTTGTCTTATAATTATTCAAAGTCCAGAGACGGAAAATGGATTATTCGTGTAAACTATTAAATTATAAATTATATAATTTCTCTGATATTTCGGAATGTAGTAACTGGTCGGAATATTTTAGAATATAGATTGGAAAAAAACACCATATCAAATTTTAATATTAACCAAAATGATGCGTTTTTTTCGATGGTATCCAGACAATTGCTTTTAAAAAATTGCTCCCCGTACAATTGCTCCCTTAATTATTGCTCCCTAAAAAAACTGCTCTCCGTACAAAAACTACTGCATGAAAAACTGGGTTAAGGTTATGGTTATGGTTAGGGTTAGTGTTAGGTTTAGAGTTAATCTTAACCTTAAGAGATCGTATAATGAAAACCATGTTTTATACATCAATATTATACTTGCAGCTAATTATTGCTATTAAAATTCACTCTCCTTCGAGAAATTCACCACAGCGCAATTATTTCGCAAAGCAATTTTATCCGGAGCAATCATTCTTGGAACAATTTTTATGGAGAGAAATTTTTGGGGAGCAATTGTAAGTGCATTATTTTCGATTGAAAATTTAACAAGCCAATTGAATTTTTATTCAAGTGTTGATTAATTTCAACGGATTAACTGTCATCTTCAGAACGACTGGTTTTTTTAAAAGAAAGTTAATTGCAGTAGGGGACAAATTAATAGTCACTCCCATATAATTTTAGGTTTTTTACAGAAACTTTTGCTTAAATGTTTAAAATTCGCATGCGCATATAAAATTTCTTACTTTTACAAGAAGAAATATAGAAACACAATAGCAGATGTTCATTTATTTATATTTCATTCATTTTGAAGCTAATAAATAAATTTGCCTGGCACTATGAATTATTATTATTATCATGACCAATAATGACAAATATGATCGCATAATTTTGAAAATGAAAGATTTTGCCAATTGATTAGCTGTTCACATAGCAAATAACGCTGCACACAAACTAACATTTGTTTTATCATGAAAGCTTTTATGGCTTGGTAACAAGAAGATAAATTTATTCACATGGAAATAACCAGTTACTGGGTATGAAACACGTCATTTTCACATCAATCCTGAGAAACATAATAATATTTCATTTATTTACTTGTTTCTGAAATGGAAAAGAAGAAATATACTACAGAGTCCCAAAAGACTGCTATTCTAGCTCTTCTTAAAGGTGGCAGACATTCAATTGGTGACATTGCAGATCACATTGGAGTCAGTACAAGGACCGTCCAGCCTATCAAGAAACAAGATACTTCCAGTACTTCTCAAATTGAGCGAAGTGGATGCAAAAGAGAAATATCCTTGCAGACAGACGCCAAATTCGTCGGCTTGTGCTGCATAATCTCCAAGCAACTTCACATCAATTGACTTGTGGTCTTTAAACCACTGGAGTGTCAACTGTGTCCTACAAAACAGTGCAACGTAGACTCTAGAAACAAGAAGTTATGAGTGTAAAACCTGTTCCTAAGCCTTTACTGACTACTGCAATGCGCAAGAAACGTCTCCAGTGGGTCAATGATCATACTGGTTGGAGTGTTGAGGATTGGTCAAAAGTTTGTTTTTCAGACGAATCCTCCTTTCAGTGTGAAGCAGCATCTACGCCTCGTGTCTGGCATGAAAGTGGCAGGCCAATCCCCAGAAGAGCCACAGTAAAATTGCCTACAAATGTGATGGTGTGGTTCATGATGAGTGCAAAAGGTTGTGGCAGTTTGCATGTTGTAAAGAAAACTATAAACTCCGACCAATATGTGGAAGTTCTCACAACTCAGATGATTCCCAAAGCTCATGAGTGGTTTCCTACTGGTGATTTTGTTTTTATGCAAATGTTTTTACTTTACCACACCAGCAGGAAATCCATGCAATGCCTCGCCACTAATCATGTTGCAGTTTTACCATGGCCGGATAATAGCCCAGACCTCAACCCGATTGAGACCCTCTGGGCTATTGTCAAGCGCAGGTTAAGAAAGGAAACAATGTCCACTAAAGAAGGACTCTTCACTTTTCCCTTATCTGCTTGGATCAAGGATATTTCTATTACGGATACCCGTCGAAAGTTGATTGAGTCAATGCCACAGCGGGTGCAAGTCATTATTGCAGTAAAAAGTGGTAATACCAAATTTTGACTTTAATGTATTATTTATCAAACGGATATTCATTATGTAAATTTCTTTTAAATCTTGGAAATAAAAAGTATTAAATAGTTGTTACTGTAATTTAATATCTCTTTCCTTGTAAAAGTAAGAAATTTTATATGCGCATGCGAATTTGAAACATTTAAGCAAAGGTTTCTGTAAAAAACCTAAAATTTTATGGGCGTGACTATTAATTTTTCCCGTACTGTATATAAGTTAAAAATACATTTTGGAATATGTTAAATTGACTAATCATATAATTGAATAAACCTTTTTCTCATTTCAGGATATTTTTATTGAAATTTTTATTAATAATAATTTGTTTTTAAAGTAACTTCATTTTCCAAATTGTTAGACCAAGTGTATTCAAATGAGGCATACATGAGCATTGATAAAAGCTTGGGACCGGAATTGACAAAATTGACAAGTATATTATCACAGAAGAGTGCTAAACTGTAAAACGCTTTTACATTGTAATACATTATTATATACATAATTATTCAGTACATCAGACACTCCATACAGATATTTATATTGGAATCCTGATTCACTGTCGGTTAAGTGTACGCTATTTCCATATAGGCAATGGAAGCCTGAATTTGCTCCGTTAGTAGGGACCGATACCATACATGTAATGAATGAAATCAGAGAAGAATACAAAAGACAGTAGGAGACTCTGTGTTTTCATGAAGTTTATGCATTTGTTTATTCATGTTTAGCAATAAAATCAACAGTAATCCCATCAAAGAGATGGCTGTGAAACTCCAATCAGACTGTTGGGTTATCGGAATAGAGAATATTGATAAAAAACAATTATTTGTTACTATAAGCAAACGTAATTTATCATTAATTGATGCATCAAGTAAGTTTATTTTATCTTGATATTGCTAAAATGTGAATAAATATAATTTTACTAGAAAAAGACCCGTCATATATGACGGGGGAGCTGAATTTTCGACTTTGAAAGTTTCTGTTTTGATTTCTAAATCGTAATTATTATATTTGTTTTGAATTCCGTGTGAATTTAACAGGTAGTCAAATAAATCGGCTCCCAGTGCCTTTCGGCAAAGGCACTGTACAGACAGAACCGTCTCGATGCGAACTATGCAGAGCTATCTCAACTTTACGCGGTTTCATTCACTTTTCCTCCACTATTTCGCATTTTATCAGCATATATGCAGTGGTGCATTTAGCTATAGGACTGGGGGGGCAGACTGCCGCCCCCCACACCCTTGTTGGATTCTAAATGGCGCCCGCAAGATGACTTTTATAAATGTGTAGTTTTGTGTACAAGAATTAGCTGCATTATGATCAAGTTTCATCCTTAACACTGACACAAGGTCTGTGATGCAGAAGAACTTAAATGGATTGGTTTGGTATGTATTATTAACGTGTACACTGCAACATATTGCTGCTGATGCTTTGTTTCAGGGAACAAGATAGCGGGGAGCGTACAAATCGTGTATATTATAGTATTTACTCAATATTAAAATTAGTAGGGCTAGTACTACCTTTATTCTTTTTGGCGCCCCATGAAAGTTTTCTCTCCCCCCACGCACCAAAATCTAAATCCGCCACTGCATATATGTGATCATAGTAAAATTTGAGCTTGACTGACAAACCGTGAATCAGATGATAACGAAATTTTGCAAATTTAACCTAAATTGATTTTTAGAAATATAATTAGTAAATAATTGATAAAAATCGTCATTTATCAAATAAATTAGTAATTTATTGATAATTTTATAAAAACTTTCATGAAATTCCGTGCAGGAATCGTTAAGATCGTCATTATTCGAAATCGGTGTCAAATTAACCATTAAACGACTTGTACGGTTTTCGATCGATTTCATCGCTTTCCAGGCGTCTTTCGGCGAAGGCGCTGTATCGACAGAATTGTATTGATGCGGGTTATCAAGATTGACCATGAACTTAAGTAGATTCACTCCAGTTACTCCGCAATTTTGCATTTTATTTGTTGATATTATTTCTTAATAACGAAAAACGAAATTTTGTAATTTTTACTAAACTGATTTTTTGCAAAATAATTAGTGAACAAGTGATAGAATTCATCATTTATCAAATAAATTAGTATTTTATTAGCATTTTTATATTTCTTTTCACGAAATTCCGTGTAGGAATCATCAAAATCGTCATTATTCGAAATCGGTGTTAATTTAACCATTTAACGACTTGTACGGTTTTCGATCGATTTCATTGACTTACGGGCGTCTTTCGGCGAAGGCGCTGTACCGACCAAATTGTTTTGATCCTGGCTATCCAGATTGACTACAATCTTAAATGGATTCACTCTGGCTCGTCCGCAATTTCACATTGAAAAGCGTGACCGACAAACAAACAAACACACTTTAGACAAATATTAAATATATTTTATAAATTGAACATAAAATGTCGAAACATTGGTTTATTCGATATATTCTTTTCTTTTGTGCTACATCTAGTAGCATAATTATTCTAAAAAAGTGAAATTAAATATTGTCGATTGTTCATTAAAATTAAATCTCATCTATTTCCGAGAATGTTTTCAGGACAATGTATTACGGCGGATCAAATGCCATCGTCGTTATAACTGAGTGATTTATTGATTTATCTGTATATAAACGCAAATTGTCTATTATGTGATCGATTGCATTAAATCACGCTAATCAAAAATTCTCAATAAGCTGGTTGAGGCTGCCGATTGAACATTGATTTTAGGACAACGTTACATAATTATGAACGCTTCATACGACACTCTCCCAATAAATGTCCAAATTCACACACAATCTTGATATTGTCAATTTTAATATCACATTTACATTTTCCCAATGTTTAATAATACAATTCAGACCCTCTTCTTAAATTCGTTTAGAGAGATGTTAGAAGACGGCAGTTTCTTCCATGAAACTGTGACATCGCATGCATTGCATTTATGAAAGGAGAGTGGTAAGTTTCCGTATACGAATAATATAACGTGTGTACAGCACATAAGACAGTAGGTGAAATATCAATAGATCTTTGTGTGAATTTTTGAGTAATTGCAATTCACGAAACAATATTTAAGCCTCACATCTTTATAAAATAAAAACTATGTATGACTATTTTTTATTATCAACATGCAGCTCTTAACGAAGGTCCTTGGAGAACTATGATTTTCTATGAATACAAATGAAGCATAACGTAGCAACAGAGCCTTGAGCGGCTTTGCGCAGCTTTCAGAAGTCTCATCACGTTATATTGGGTTTTAGTAGTTTACTGAATTTTGACGCGTCCGATGTCCGCTTTATGACGGGGTACGCTCTCAACACCGGACGTGCATATTGCTGCTGTGTAAGTTATGGATGATGATGTGACATAGTTAGAGTCTCTCAATAGCTTTTGAAATGCTTACAATCGGTAGTAGCAACGGGTGATGTTTAAAAAGGGGAGGGGCATAATCAGCAAAAGTTAATGGCTTGTAATTACTGGGAATTACTCGTTCAAGTGATATAATGTCAATCCACTATTCCTGACACAACTATCTTTCAGCTTGTTACCCGGTCATTTATAGATAGAAATAAAATTCGCTGGTACATATATTGTAGTGCGCGTTCGGCATCAAACATCTAAGGGAACTACAGACGTGATATTGTTCCATTTCATTTAGTTAAACGCTATTGATTCCTCTAAGAAGTTGTGTGCTTGCGATAATCTTTTAGTTTCAGTTCTCTTTAATCTAAACAATAAATGATTGTTTATACATTCATATGTCTTTTATTTTTTATACTTTCAATGTCAGGTTTTTCAAATTCATAATAACCTCAGTTTGTGCCCATTTCTACGTCTTCAAAGTCAACTACTCCTTGCTCGCTAATTTAGAATTTTCCATGCTGATATTTATCGGTCATGATTCTACCTTATTTGTTTATTTAATAAGTCAGCATTTCCAATTTAACATCGCCGTAGCGTTTATCAGATGAATCTCGTATTATCACAGACAGAATTTTAATCAGCAACGAATGACCGACAAAATAACATACAAAAATAATTAAACTACCACAACTTTAATGAACTGGTAATAAAAATAGACAATAAACCAATATCTGTCTAGTGAAAAGGCTTGTAGTTGTAACTTATTTAATATCCCTTCTTGATACTTACCGTCGGTGCCCCCCTGTTGTTTGGAAGTATTTATTATTGTCTTGAGAATTCGAGAGAAATTTTAACTATTGCACAGATTATCTTTTACTCATTCATCATTCCGCACTGGCTCATATCGACAATCTTTTATCAATGTTTATTTCCTTGAAGAACACAATGGTACTTAATTGTGATTGTATTATAAAGAAGGAAGTTGCTGTATTTCACTGTGGCCTCACGGAAGATCTTTTCGGATACAATTTGCAATATGAATAAATCATTTTAATTTTACTTGGTTGCGACAAGTTGCTGTGAAATGTGATAAGAAAGATCCTCTTGTTTACAAGTATTAGTTTTGCCAACAAATGTATGTTTACCTTTAATTTTGTTTTTCGGTTGCTACAGTAAGTCCGATTCAGTGCCTTTCCACAGGACATGTTGTTGAACTCTCACATGTTCTTGAAAAGTTGACAAACTCACATTTTTTACCTTCAACAATTGTACTTGTGCATTATATCGAACTATGTTGTTGAAGATTCTTTCGATGGGGATTTTGTTTCTTTTGAGTTGATGAGTGACGCATTATCCAATGGTCCCTGATAATACCTTTCCATCAGCCTTTCCAAACTAACCACTATATTACTCGCTAACCTCTCCAAATATTTTTTTCGTATAAGAGAAAATACATCTTGCATACTAGAAGATCCAAAAGTTGCTCTCAACTTTTAAACATGGACACAGCACCACGAACGCCGAACCCTGGACAGTGCAAAGAATTTTGGTAAAAGACCTGCATTTGCGCTCATAAAACATTAATTTGGTGCAAGAAAACAAATCAAAGGACCATGAAGACCGCCGAGGATTTGTTGATTGGGCATTGGAACATCATCAAATTAATGCGAATTTTTCGAAGAAAATTATTTTTTAGATGAGACACATTTTTGACTCGACGAATACTTAAATAAGCAAAACTAGCGGATTTGGGGTGCTGAAAATCCTCATGTGATACATGGTCAACCAATGCATTCACTGCGAGTAACCGTTTGGTGCGCATTTCGCACTGGTGGAATGATTTTCTTTGAAAATACAGCTGGAAGTGAACTAAATGTTAATGGTATGTGCTATCACGAAACGTTAACGAACTTTTTGTGGCCATAATTAGATATAATTTATGTGGGGGACATATTTTTCGATTCGACCTGCCACACAGCAAGCGAAACAATACTATTACTGCAGTCTAAGCTTCCTGGCCATGCTATTTCTTTATATGGCGAGCAACATTGGCCACCAGATCGTGCGATTCAAGACAGATAAACTTTTTTCTTTGGGATTATCTGAAGAAAAATGTGTATTTGAAGAACCTTGAAACAGTTGAACGTCTCAAAGAGGAAATAAGATTCGTTACTTGAGAAATACAGTCACATTTATGCGAAAAGGTTAATTCAAAATTTTAACAAAAGAATAACCCTATGTCAGACGTTTTGTGGTGGCACATGTCAGATGTTGTATTTCACGTTTAATCGTAACTATTTTTCGTAATGTTGAAATAAAAAGGCTTGCTTAATTGAAAAAATAAATGTTTTTTAATTAAATCCGGCGCTTTTTTTGGTATATA
>MQRK01133277.1:0-12494 GCA_001938485.1 Girardia tigrina | reverse complement strand
ATAACTTCTACAAGATCAGGATCAACAAATAACTTAGGATCAGTAATAATATTAGGCTTAATAAATCGTTGACACAAACATTATTATTAAACATCTCATTTTTATCACAAATTGTTCACCATTTTTGTCTTGTTTTATAACGTTATAAATATATACATCAATTCTATTTTATTTTTCGTTGTCATAAAATCATTTAAATTTTGATAAAAATCATTCTTCAGTAATATAAATAAATATATATATATCGATGAATATTAATAAATATAAATATTAAAAATATAAACACATTAAAAAAAATTAATCATATATTGTTTTTACCAAAAAAATGAAAACAATCAGTTTGAAATTCAGGGAAAATAATGAATTTTTTATTCTGACATTTTATTTTGTGATCTTTTATTTTATTCTTCGTTTACTTTGGCTTCGATTTCTTCTTCTGAAAATAAAACGAAAATAATATTAAATTTATTTATGTTTAATAACGCTTTTATTAAACCTTTTTTAGTTTCTTCTACCACAACGTTTTCTTCTGGTTTAGTTTCCTCGATTTTTTCAACATTTTCAACTACTTCTTCGGTTGGTTTTTCTTCAGTTTTTTCTTCTTCAGTTTTTACTTCATTATGTTCTTCCTATAATAATAATATTGAAAAATAATTATTTAATAATTTTTTTCGCTTACAGTTTTTGGAGCTTCTTCAGTATTGGTCTTTGATTTTTTGTCTTTTCTGAAGGAAATCTTTTTAATCCATCCAATTATTCCTTTCTTTTTCGTCTAAAATTTCAAATTAAATTAAATAAAAATTCAAAAACTAAATCTGTAATAATTACTTCAGTTGTTTCAGAATTTTCAACTTTTTTCTCTTCTTCAACTGTTTCCTTCTTTTCTTCTTCAACTTCTTTTTCAGCGGTTTCTTTTGTTTCAGTAGCATCACCATTTTCTTTCGGTTCGCTTTCTGGAACCGATTCTACTTTGACTTCTTTCACTGGTTCTTCATGTTCAGCATTTACTGGAACTTCATTTTCTTTCACCTCGTTTTCAGTTTTTGGTATATCGAATTTTCCGGTTTTATTTCCCATTGTGTTTTAATTATAGAAAGAGTAACTAAAAAAAAGTGATTACTAATAAACATCAGTCGCTTAAATAGCAAATGACAACTATTCTATCGATCAGAGTGCAATTAATGATTACATAACGATTTTGGCTCAATAAAAGAATGTGACGTAATTTAAAATTTATCATGTCAAAAATCTACTACAACTATTCATAGATTCGTCGGCAAGTATTATTTATGAATGATTTTTTTCTTTTCGATTGAATAACAAAACATACACGGCTATCAACTGGTTATCATGCTGAATTATCTTAGAAATATTTTTGTCATGAAAACTTTGGAATGCATAAATACGATTAGAATAATTGTTCATTTGAATTTTTATTATATTTTGATCATATTGTACAATAAAATCCTATTGAAATTAAATAATATGGATTTAGTAAATTAAATTTTGGTGTTCAAATGATATTGATATTTCATTTTAATAATATTAATAATTATTATAGTGGTTATATAATTACAGCTGTTAGATTTCACAGAAAACAAAGGATTTTTAGACATCACATCTCTTGATGCTCATTGGCCGACCAATAAAATTTCAATAATAATCAATTAATTTAAACTCGTTAATAAATATGAAAAACTAATTAAATAATTGATTCAATTAATTGTAATTGTACATTTTTTATATTAAATATTGAATTAAAGGAAGGTGAATAAATAATTATAAATTTTACCCTTCGCAAATATTTATGGACTAAATTGTTCAATTATAGTAATGAAACAAATCTGAATAAAAAGTAAACATATTTCAGCCTAACTTTAACTTTATATCATTATATTTATGGAAACGTAATATGTTTGATAATTGTGAATAAATAATAATGAAAATAATCACATGATGCCCCTACTACTTAACGTTATTACATCTTCTCTAAGACGTATATGCGTCGGTTTTGACGATATTTTACCAGTGTCCTTGAGTTTCTAAGATGTTGAAATTCGACATTATATTCAAAGTCATGGAAAAAGTTTTGTAAGATTAAAATAAAAATCACATTTTAAGTGGTGTAAGTCATCTTTAAACAATATTTTTATTTTTCAAAAATGATAAGTAGATCTTACTTTTTTTAAAATGAAAGTAAAAGTCTTAAATTGTCTTTACTCTATTAAATAAGTTATTGTAAATAAATTTATTGAGGAAATTTTAAATTTGAATTTACTATAAAATCTATCGTTAATATTACTAAATTCGATGAAAATATTTTTGAACGAAAGTTGCAATTGATACAAAAAATATTGCTGTAATCCACACAAAATTGTATTCGAGTATATTATAAACCTTTTACAAATCAATAAACAAACAAGGTTATGATCGTTAACCTGGAGAGTTGTCGGGCATGTGTGCGCACACATCGCTAACATGTCTTGCACAAACTTGATCGATAAAGTACGTTAATTATAAAACTAAGTAAAAATCGATTAATTTCGAAATATAATAAAAATGTTTGAAAGAACTGAAATTAAATTAGAACTTTTGAAGTTTTTATTATTTGTTCATGAAATAAAATTATAAATTCCATTTTTCTGGAATTAAGTCAGAATTAGTAATTCTTTTTTAATCTTTAAATCTTTTGAAAGTTTGAAACGAAAATGTTTAATTAAGCTTTCTGAGAATGACTTTTAAATTCTTTATTTTGTATATTAGTGTTTTCATATTACATATTAATTACAACATATTCTTTTTATTATGTTCCCTCAATATTTATATGCAATTGTTCATTTTATAAACTAAACGTTTTCGTTGTTAAAACAAAATGCTTTATGCGATAAAATAACTTTCAGTTTGACTTACAAAATCTTAACCAAATATTTCGGTGCCAATTGCTAATTTAGATAGCCTGGTCTTCGGAGAACTTTTTTCGAACCTTAAACTACTACAAAGTTTTTTTAACATGAGAAATTTATGGAAAAGAGAGAAATAATCTTCGCCCAGAAAAATTTTTTTTTGAAAATTCCTCAAGACAGATTTAACAAAATAAATATAATTAATAAGGAATACAAATATATATTTTTTAAGAAAAAAAACCAAAAATTCATTAAATGTTATTACAAATTCAAAAAATTCAAATTTGAAGGAATTTTGTTTTCTATTTAATTCTTAAATAGGGGATAATTAGGGGTAATCTAAAATTTGTTTTTTATTACAAAAAATGACTATACAATCATTTGTATAAAACTTTTTAAATTGATTTATGTAATGGCATCAGGATTACACATTTGCACAAACTTTCAGCACAATCAGACCCCAGAAAGTAGGTTCAAATCGTTTAACAAATTCGTAGTAACATGTATTTATATATAAAGTGAGCTAATAAAACATGGTAAAAGTATACTGTCATTTAATTATTATTAAGAACATTAATTGGGTTTTCTTTACATTTATTAATATCACAATTTGAATTGCAACTAGAACAATCTCCGTAAAACTTTCGTAGCTCGTCATCGTTCTTGATTGATAATCTTTAATAATATTCTCTAACGTCTCATTATTCAAAATAATTTAAATTATAATTTAATTATTGCAAAAATAATTTATACTTTAATTTTGAAATAATTTTTATTTATTTTAAGAAAATATTATTTAAATATTATTTATGAAATATTAGTTTAATTTTAAATTGATTATTTAAATTTTAATAATTGATTAAACAACCCGACGTTTTAAAATATTTAAAATATCAATCTTCCATCTGGATGGAAGAAACACAATCCTAAAACAACATACCAAACAACACACAATAAACACCATTCAAAAATATTCCTCACAATTATAATTATACATTTTAAATAAACCCGATTCTTTTATTTTACTTTCTTACATATTACTTGTACCATCCAAACAGTCCGATTTTTTTACTAAACGTTTTATTCAATTTATAATTGTTTTATTTTGTTCAGTTGACACTTTTTTGCATTACTTTCGCGTTATTGTTAGCATTTACTGATAAACGACAAATTATAAACATAAAAAGAACATTTTGGAAATAATTTTAAATTTTTCGTAAATCTTAAGTTACAATATCTTGATAACATAATATATAATAAATTTATTATGTACCTTTATCGAAATTAATTACATTACTTGAAGATAATTTGAAAAATCTTTTCAAAAAAAATATCATTTAAAAAATAAGAAGAACAAAAAGGAAAAGAATATCAGAAAATTTATTAATAATACAGATTAAAAAAATTTTCCTTTCTTTCGGCTTTTTTCTTAAGATTCACTTAATTGTTGATAAAAACCGCAAGTTTTAAAAGAATTTGTGATCAATAAATTTTTTATTATTTCTAGCGGATTATTATCGATTTTCGGCTTTTCCTTTAGATCAATGGTTAGATTTTTTAAAAGTAAAACATTATTGTATATTATTTGTTTGTTGAGAATATTGTTGAAAAAATTCGTTTATTGTATTTTTTTATTGTAATAACCTGATTAATTTCATTACATTTCTGATAAGAAATATGTTCTTAGTTAAGAAATATGTTCTTAGGTTATTTGAGTTCGAACTGAACTTAGAACTAAAGCCTTTTTTAAAAATTATTCCATGGGAAGCATGAGAAATCTGAAAATGACAATATGCAAAATACAGTAACGTTTTTTAGCGGATGAAAATATTATTTTTTCCTGAGGACTTATAATGATCGTTTCTATTCAAAACAGTTTGTTTTTCAATTTTTCTCAGATTCAAAATAATCAAATACACGATGGACCCGACCCATAACATTTTACCAACAGTTCAACACGATTTATATTATAAAACATTTCAACACATATACACTAAAAAAATTAAAAGCAAAGTTTTTCTTGTAAAGGATAATAGTGATCTTAAACATACCATAATTTTTTAAAACCTAAAGGACCACACGAATTGGATGAAATGTATTCTTTGTGTGATTATTTGATTCTGCAAGCTGGCGAACTACGAGTTTCGGCTGCCGTTGAATCCAAGTTCTGCTAAAATCAATGTTTGGATTCACCATTACTGTAGAAAGACATCCAGATCTTTAAGCTTACATAATACTTGTTCGTCTTACATAACTGAATTTTTTGCGTACGAGGAAAATGATTGACCCAGCTGGAAGATTATTCAATCAAGTAAACTGAAAATAGCAGACTTTCTCTGACAGAGCTTCCTCGTCTTAATGAAATGCTAAACAAATAGCCACTTAGGTGTTCAGTACTAATATTCATGATGACGATGAAATCGTTGAAAATCAAGAAAATAGAGTTATAAAAACTGCTTTTCTCTCATACGCCTCATCTTACGCTCTTCCTATCGATTGTGATTCATAAATGAGTGCTAATGGGCCGTGACATTTTGAAATGACGATATATCACTAGCATATCATGTGAAAAATTAATTTCTAAGATTTTTTCAATACACCTAGAAGATCTGATCACATATTAAATTGAATATCATAAATGTTATAATTTACATAAAATTCTGAATTTATTTTGAAAAAGTTTAGATAATTTTGTTTTTGCTTATACATATAACACATTGTTTAATTTAATATCAATATAAACAACAATAATTTATAAAATTGTACAAACTAATAATTGCGTCAAAACGTTCGGCGTCGAGATGTACCTGCGTTGAAACGTCCAGTATCGAAACTGTGGTGTTGAGATGTCATGCTCCCGAAATCGTAATATAGATAAACTATACTATTGGAAAATATTTGTTAGTTGAAGACGTTCAAAGTGAGAAGAAAACTTATTATCTAAAACCTTTATTACACAAATATATGTGTGGCATTATTATATTTTTGAAATATTATTTCATGTGTCTTAAAAATATGGTTTCAAAATATTTTAATGCCATGTAAAAATATTTATGTTATTTAAAATAACTTATTTTATTATTTTATTATATTATAACCTTGCACGTTTAAATATGGGCTATGATGCATTATTGACAATGCTTCGGCAATAATCTTTTCATAATTTGTGTTAAAATTAATAAAAATCACTTTAGAATGTTTTTATCATTATCAATGTGGCTACCCTAAGATTTTTTATTATTAATCAACATCAAATTATTTCTACTCGATTGAGTATGAAAAGCTATTCTAGTACGGAGATGACGACTTGTCTATTCAATGTGCAAGGATTCGCTATTGTAACATTTAAATTGATAAAACCAAATTCGCTTAAAAATTATATAATAAAGATATTAAACTATAACAGTATGTGTTGGTGATTTAGGAGGATCAAATCCATTAGTCACCTTTATTCAAAAATCATTTTAAAATAATTGATAAACAATAATTAATAAATCAGATATGTTTGTGATTTTACAAAACCCAATCCATAAAGCCCGCAATACATAAAAGAAATAAATTATGATGAATAAACAGGAAATCTGAATATTTAAATAGTTTACAATAAAATATCATGATATTCATATGAATCTGAGTCCAAGATAATTGTGCAATATTATGATGATAAATAAATTTTGAAACTGAAATAATATTATACTTTAGTTTTAATGTAAAGTTAAGGTAAATAAATAACATTTATGTTTGGTATTTTAATACCTCGAAGTAAATTATAAATTAATTAATTGATTGATTTAATAAAGTAATAATAATAATAATTGTGAGGATTTTTAAGTCTCGTTTAAAATTTTGAATTAAAATAAATAAACATTTAAAGTTAATATTTAATTATTTAATAATTAATTAAATAATTTTTTATTTATTTAATAAAAGTAAAAAATAGAAAGTTATTATAAAATAAAAGTTTCAATATTAATAATTTTCAAAAATGTTTCAGATAAAATTTGAATTATTAAAATTTGTAATTCAATAGATTTAAAAAGAAACGGATTAAATTTAAACAAATAAAATTAATAAATAAAATAGATTTGAAAGCGAATGAAATACAAAATCTGAAAAGTATTTTAACAGAATTTATTAAACTTTAAAAGTAAATACAAAATAGAAAATAGAAGTTTTATAAAATGAAAATACAACATTTGAAAACAATATATATATAATTAAATCCAATTAAATCAAATACTTATAATAGTTTTTAAATTAAAAAATAAAATACAATATAAAATTCCAAAAATAATAAATTAAAATATTTTTATAATTACAATTATTTACATATTATTGGTTTGTGCAAAAAAAAGGATCATCTGAATCAATTTGAAACCTAAAGATCTTTTAAAAATATTTAATACGAAATTTGTTGGCTAAAATTGAAAAAAATATTAATTATTTGAAATCATAAATTCGGTTTATCTTTTTGAGAATTTTAAAGAAAATTAATCAAATCATTTAAAATTTGACAATGATATTAAATTTCAAATAAACTTTGAATCTAAATCTAAATTTAAATTAAAGTATTTTCAGTTAATAAAAATTAAAATATTAATCAGCCATCTGGGTAGGAGAGACACAATCCCAATTCAACACAAAAGCAAACCAAAAACACCATACATTATAAACATTCCTTACAATTATTATAAATTTATTAATTTTAGAATTTTAATTAATTTCTTTAGAAGCAATCTAATACTTGTAAACATAGTAAATTGTTATTAAATATAACATATTTTGTAGGATGTTGCATTATAAAATTAAAAATTAGAATAACATAACTAAAGTAAATAAATACAAAAGGCCACAAAAATATGTTGTATGATAATATTTTTCGATGTTTTTATTGTAATGATAAGGTTACTGATTTGGATTTATAAGGAGAACAACAGATATCAAATTTTTGTTCCAGTTTTAGGGACTTTAGAACAATTATTTTGATCAGTCATACATTCAAGGTTATGTTGAAAGTGTTACAGTGCTTAACATAATTATAAACGCTTTTGATTTTTTTAAATATCTATGTGCCAAATAAGGTTATTTCTGAAATCTTTTTTTATTATCATCTATTATAACAATGAATAAATTTGTTATGTTGAACATTAAAATATCTTTTCATTTAAAAATATTTTAACATATTATAAAAACATTTTTGTTTTAACGTAACAAAATTATAATCGCGGTTGCTTTAATATTCTATTTCGCTCGTTTTCACGCTTTTTACTAGGATAATTATTTCTTACAGGCTATATTAGTGTAGATTTAGTATATATCTTCTATATTTTTTCTATATTTTAAGTATCAGCCGTCATGTCACGTGGTAAACAATTGTCTCAGTATGAAAAAAAGCAAATAATGGTATTGCGTATGGAAAACCTATCCAAAAAGAGGTAGCCAGACAAATTTCCATATCAGATGTAGTTTTGCGCAATTATTTGAGAAATCCTCAGCAGTATTGTGTGAAAAAACACACCGGGTAAAAGAGGAAGCTCTCATTGCGTGCTCAGCGGTAAGTAGTTGATGATGCCTTAAACACGTCTAAGGATTGTTATAAACTTAAAAAAAGAGCTGAACCTGAATGTCTCTCATATGACCATCTGAAGAACACTTAAACGCAATCCAAACATCATTAGATCAAAGATGAAACCTGCTCCTTGTCTATAGGATCGCCATAAAGCAGCCAGATTTGATTTCGGTCGAGTCAACATGGGTTGCGATTGGGCTTAAGTAAGTTTTTTCATGATTTTCAGATTTTCACACAAGTTCATGCAGTTCTCTCATATTTTTATCTTACTACTTGATATTTAGCGGCGAAAAAAAAAATTCAAATTGGACGATCCTAATCAGATGAATGGGTATTGACTTTACATGCATAAGGAACCCCAGTATTTTTCTCGCAGGAATTTTGGTGGCGGCAGTGTAATGGTATGGGGAGCCTTATGCAAGGAAGGACCACTTACATTGTCCTTTCCTTCGTTCAAAATGGAAAGTGAGGAATATCAGCGCGTACTCCAAGAATGCCTCCTTCCATTTATTGGAAATTATGATTTTCCAAAAAGACAATGCCAGCGTCCATTGCAGTTGAAGCACCAAAGCTTGGCTCTTGGAGAAAACTATTGCCGTGTTGAACTGGTAAACTTGTTCGCCGGACTACAACCCTGTGATGATTCTTTGCACGTCGGTTTTATGACCCTAATCACCAGTGTCAGTCAGTCGCTGAGTTGAAAGCAGTAATTCGTCATGCATGGAGTGAAATAAGTGTACGGACTCTTTCCAATTTAGTTTATTATATGCTAAATCGCATTTTTGAAGTTATGAGCCACAATGGTGGCCTTAGTTCCTATTGAAATTCAAAAAAAAATGTGTTTCAGTGTTATTATGAGAAGCGGTTATAATTATGTTATGAGTAAAATTTACCAAAATCGATAAAACATCTCCAAGGTATGGAAAAAATAGGAATGTGAGAAAGACAATGCATCGCGTTACGTTGTATCATCGACTATTATGAATTATCATAGTGATTTAAACTTTCACTCTTAGCTAATCGAAAAATCGCGAAAAATTCAAAGCGGTTATAATTATGTTAAGCAATGTACAAAAAAAATCACACCAAAAGTGGAGCAAGTTCTCATCGAGATGCAGACAGGCTTCAGGAGGGACCGCAACACTACAGAGTAGATAGCCAACCTAAGACTTATTTGCAAGAAAACAAAGAATAATTTGTCATAACTTTAGAGATTTGAAAAAAAAGCTTTTCACAGTGTGTGGTGAGAAGCATTATGTCACACAATGAATAAACAAAATATCGGAAAACATATTACGAGAATTATTAAGAGCCTCTATGAAGATTCAAAGACAAAAATGTTGTCAAGTGAGTAATTTAGCGACTGGTTTGAATTTTCAGTATGAGTAAGACAAGGTTGCATTCTTTCACAAACACTGTTTAAACCTTTCCTTGGACGATGTTGAAATAAGCTATGGAGGAACAAGAATAATCAACGTATGATTTGCTGACAACAAAAACCTAATAGGTAGAGATGATACCGAGATTCAGGAACTTAAGAATAGACTACATAAAGTGTCAAAGACATTTGGAATGGAAATCAACAGAGAAAAAAGCAAAATAATCTTTTCAGGAAACCATAGCAATGACGTTAAACATGAGATCGACATTGAGTGGGAGAAGCTAGAACAAGTTAAGAGTTTCAAATAATTAGGCTCTACTATCACGGAGAATGGAGGAACGGAAGAAGAAATCAAAAATCGGATTGGTATTGCAACAAGTAAAATGAATAAGCTTAGCACAGTTATTAACTTCAATGAAATCGATTTCGAAACCAGAATAAAGATCATTAGTGCTATTGTTTGGGTAGCATTTCTCTATGAATGCGAGAGTTGGACAATAAATCAGAAGAGAAAGGATAGACTTAAAGCATTTGAAATGAAGTGCTACATGAGAATGCTGAAGATCATGTGGAAAGAAAAGAAGACCAATGGCTTTGTCTGAAAGTGAGTGACAGAAATACGAGGTAAAAGATCTAAATCAATAAAAGAAACCATCAAGAGAAGGAAGGTGAAATTTTACAGACATCAGATAAGAAAACAAGTTCTAACGAAGGTCATGGTTGAAGAAAGAGGGAAGGAGAAAAACCAAGAGAACGACCATAAAGACCTTGGACAGACGATTTAAAAGAATGGAATGGATTGAGCATAGAAGATTTGAGAAGAGAGGCTACAAATAGAGAAATGTAACGAAGGTTTGTGTATAATTGAATGCACCCAATGCCTAACGACTAGGGTCCAAAAGAAAGATGCTTGCAAAACAAAAACAAACACTACTATGATTTACTAAGTTTTGAACCAAGCATATTTTTCAATCAAGCACAGCCATCAATAACATGATGGTTTATTACAACCACCAATTACTAACATCAACAAAGGAGAATAATGTAGCTTTTGAAAAATCGCTCACCAATGTATAAAGGTCTTTATATAGTTGCATAAGTTATATCTACCAGATGGTTAAGGATTGTAATAAACTATCACGTTATTATGGATATTAATTAATTGTAAGAACATGCTTGATTACAAATAATTAGTCGTATCAGCTAAGTTTTCAAGAAAATTCTTACGGTTTTCATACGGTTTCGTTAAAATGGCACATAAAGGTGTCTTAAAGGCATATTCATAAATTTAAAAAAAACAACGTCAAAGTTGATTTATGTTTTCCTACTCAAAACAAGTGAATTTATACGAGTCGCAGAGAAATATTTTGTACTGCTTGGAATATAATTGTGAAAGGCATTTTCAATATTGTCAGAAATAGTTGAAAAGCATAAAACTGAAATAATTGGTCAGTGATAGGTCTGGCGAGTAAGGTGGATGAGACAAAGTTTCGTAGTCTAATTCGTTCAATTTCTTCTAAGTTTGTTCAGTAACGTTTGGATAAGTATCATCATACAGGATAAGGATACCTTTTCTGTATCCAATCTTGATTGTTATCGCAGTTTTTGAAGCATCTCTTCAATATTTTCACATAACTTTTAGTAATAAGGGTTTCACTTGTATTTAAAAATCTGATATTGATAACACAATTGCAGACCCTCAGCCAGATAGCACGCTTTTTTTTCTTCCAACTGTGACTTTTTGAAATGTTTTAGAACTTTATCAGTATTTACACTATAAGCTAAAAGTCACAAGTTGTCGTAAAGAACCAACTTTCCATCCCGAGTGACAATGCATTTTAAAAACGGTCCATTCTAATTGCGAAATATAAGGGACAAAGATATTTGATGACAGGTTTCCATTTAGTCCTCATTTAGTTTTTAAAGAACCCATTTATCGAGTTTTTCCCTTTTGTTATCTGCCTTTAAATGGTTTTCAATGGTTTAAAGCGATATTTTTTATTGATAATCGAGTTCACGAAAAGTTGTTGATAAGTTTGCTTCACAATTTGCTTGCATTTGTCTAATGTCGATTTCAAATACACGACTATTACACTCATTGTCTTCAAGGCTCTTATCTCCTTTGCTAAATCTTTTAAACCACCATTAGACTTGACAATTAGTAGTGATTCTTACATAAATGCTTGTTCATATCAGGTGCAACGTTAATAGCTTTTTATTGAGTTGAAAAACAAATAAAAAATTGCGTGAATTTACCTTTTTTTCATGTTATTTAAAGAACTAAAAAATTTTGAAATTATTGTTGATATTAAAAATTATAACATAAACTAATTTGGTGCTCAGGAAAATTTTAACAAACAATTTTCTTTTGTTTATTTGAACTAAAAAAATTATAGTAATGTGTACAATTTTTGAATTTTAAAAATTGCAAATACATTTTGTCAACCATGTTATTTGTGTGTTATTTACCTCGAAATAAATAAGAATAATAACGCACAACATCATGCGTCATCTGCGGAATCACACCACTCAAAGACAACCCGAAACCGGTGGACTGAACCCGGTACCATCGCTACCAATTAAACGGTGTTCAACAGGTCGTCATTGTGAGGAATATTTTAAATTTGGTATGTTGAAATTG
>MQRK01133276.1:0-12520 GCA_001938485.1 Girardia tigrina | reverse complement strand
ATAACTTCTACAAGATCAGGATCAACAAATAACTTAGGATCAGTAATAATATTAGGCTTAATAAATCGTTGACACAAACATTATTATTAAACATCTCATTTTTATCACAAATTGTTCACCATTTTTGTCTTGTTTTATAACGTTATAAATATATACATCAATTCTATTTTATTTTTCGTTGTCATAAAATCATTTAAATTTTGATAAAAATCATTCTTCAGTAATATAAATAAATATATATATATCGATGAATATTAATAAATATAAATATTAAAAATATAAACACATTAAAAAAAATTAATCATATATTGTTTTTACCAAAAAAATGAAAACAATCAGTTTGAAATTCAGGGAAAATAATGAATTTTTTATTCTGACATTTTATTTTGTGATCTTTTATTTTATTCTTCGTTTACTTTGGCTTCGATTTCTTCTTCTGAAAATAAAACGAAAATAATATTAAATTTATTTATGTTTAATAACGCTTTTATTAAACCTTTTTTAGTTTCTTCTACCACAACGTTTTCTTCTGGTTTAGTTTCCTCGATTTTTTCAACATTTTCAACTACTTCTTCGGTTGGTTTTTCTTCAGTTTTTTCTTCTTCAGTTTTTACTTCATTATGTTCTTCCTATAATAATAATATTGAAAAATAATTATTTAATAATTTTTTTCGCTTACAGTTTTTGGAGCTTCTTCAGTATTGGTCTTTGATTTTTTGTCTTTTCTGAAGGAAATCTTTTTAATCCATCCAATTATTCCTTTCTTTTTCGTCTAAAATTTCAAATTAAATTAAATAAAAATTCAAAAACTAAATCTGTAATAATTACTTCAGTTGTTTCAGAATTTTCAACTTTTTTCTCTTCTTCAACTGTTTCCTTCTTTTCTTCTTCAACTTCTTTTTCAGCGGTTTCTTTTGTTTCAGTAGCATCACCATTTTCTTTCGGTTCGCTTTCTGGAACCGATTCTACTTTGACTTCTTTCACTGGTTCTTCATGTTCAGCATTTACTGGAACTTCATTTTCTTTCACCTCGTTTTCAGTTTTTGGTATATCGAATTTTCCGGTTTTATTTCCCATTGTGTTTTAATTATAGAAAGAGTAACTAAAAAAAAGTGATTACTAATAAACATCAGTCGCTTAAATAGCAAATGACAACTATTCTATCGATCAGAGTGCAATTAATGATTACATAACGATTTTGGCTCAATAAAAGAATGTGACGTAATTTAAAATTTATCATGTCAAAAATCTACTACAACTATTCATAGATTCGTCGGCAAGTATTATTTATGAATGATTTTTTTCTTTTCGATTGAATAACAAAACATACACGGCTATCAACTGGTTATCATGCTGAATTATCTTAGAAATATTTTTGTCATGAAAACTTTGGAATGCATAAATACGATTAGAATAATTGTTCATTTGAATTTTTATTATATTTTGATCATATTGTACAATAAAATCCTATTGAAATTAAATAATATGGATTTAGTAAATTAAATTTTGGTGTTCAAATGATATTGATATTTCATTTTAATAATATTAATAATTATTATAGTGGTTATATAATTACAGCTGTTAGATTTCACAGAAAACAAAGGATTTTTAGACATCACATCTCTTGATGCTCATTGGCCGACCAATAAAATTTCAATAATAATCAATTAATTTAAACTCGTTAATAAATATGAAAAACTAATTAAATAATTGATTCAATTAATTGTAATTGTACATTTTTTATATTAAATATTGAATTAAAGGAAGGTGAATAAATAATTATAAATTTTACCCTTCGCAAATATTTATGGACTAAATTGTTCAATTATAGTAATGAAACAAATCTGAATAAAAAGTAAACATATTTCAGCCTAACTTTAACTTTATATCATTATATTTATGGAAACGTAATATGTTTGATAATTGTGAATAAATAATAATGAAAATAATCACATGATGCCCCTACTACTTAACGTTATTACATCTTCTCTAAGACGTATATGCGTCGGTTTTGACGATATTTTACCAGTGTCCTTGAGTTTCTAAGATGTTGAAATTCGACATTATATTCAAAGTCATGGAAAAAGTTTTGTAAGATTAAAATAAAAATCACATTTTAAGTGGTGTAAGTCATCTTTAAACAATATTTTTATTTTTCAAAAATGATAAGTAGATCTTACTTTTTTTAAAATGAAAGTAAAAGTCTTAAATTGTCTTTACTCTATTAAATAAGTTATTGTAAATAAATTTATTGAGGAAATTTTAAATTTGAATTTACTATAAAATCTATCGTTAATATTACTAAATTCGATGAAAATATTTTTGAACGAAAGTTGCAATTGATACAAAAAATATTGCTGTAATCCACACAAAATTGTATTCGAGTATATTATAAACCTTTTACAAATCAATAAACAAACAAGGTTATGATCGTTAACCTGGAGAGTTGTCGGGCATGTGTGCGCACACATCGCTAACATGTCTTGCACAAACTTGATCGATAAAGTACGTTAATTATAAAACTAAGTAAAAATCGATTAATTTCAAAATATAATAAAAATGTTTGAAAGACCTGAAATTAAATTAGAATTTTTGAAGTTCATGAAATAAAATTATAAATTCCATTTTTCTGGAATTAAGTCAGAATTAGTTATTCTTTTTTATTCTTTTCATCTTTTGAAAGTTTGAAACGAAAATGTTTAATTAAGCTTTCTGAGAATGACTTTTAAATTCTTTATTTTGTATATTAGTGTTTTCATATTACATATGAAAAAAAAAGTAGGTGTCCTACTATTTCATGTTATCCGTTAATTACAATATATTCATTTTATTATGTTCCCTCGATATTTATATGCAATTGTTCATTTTATGAACTGAACGTTTTCGTTGTTAAACAACATGCTTTATGCGATAAAATAACTTTCAGTGTGACTCACAAAATCTTAACCAAATATTTCGGTGCCAATTGCTAATTTAGATAGCCTGGTCTTCGGAGAACTTTTTTCGAACCTTAAACTACTACAAAGTTTTTTTAACATGAGAAATTTATGGAAAAGAGAGAAATAATCTTCGCCCAGAAAAATTTTTTTTTGAAAATTCCTCAAGACAGATTTAACAAAATAAATATAATTAATAAGGAATACAAATATATATTTTTTAAGAAAAAAAACCAAAAATTCATTAAATGTTATTACAAATTCAAAAAATTCAAATTTGAAGGAATTTTGTTTTCTATTTAATTCTTAAATAGGGGATAATTAGGGGTAATCTAAAATTTGTTTTTTATTACAAAAAATGACTATACAATCATTTGTATAAAACTTTTTAAATTGATTTATGTAATGGCATCAGGATTACACATTTGCACAAACTTTCAGCACAATCAGACCCCAGAAAGTAGGTTCAAATCGTTTAACAAATTCGTAGTAACATGTATTTATATATAAAGTGAGCTAATAAAACATGGTAAAAGTATACTGTCATTTAATTATTATTAAGAACATTAATTGGGTTTTCTTTACATTTATTAATATCACAATTTGAATTGCAACTAGAACAATCTCCGTAAAACTTTCGTAGCTCGTCATCGTTCTTGATTGATAATCTTTAATAATATTCTCTAACGTCTCATTATTCAAAATAATTTAAATTATAATTTAATTATTGCAAAAATAATTTATACTTTAATTTTGAAATAATTTTTATTTATTTTAAGAAAATATTATTTAAATATTATTTATGAAATATTAGTTTAATTTTAAATTGATTATTTAAATTTTAATAATTGATTAAACAACCCGACGTTTTAAAATATTTAAAATATCAATCTTCCATCTGGATGGAAGAAACACAATCCTAAAACAACATACCAAACAACACACAATAAACACCATTCAAAAATATTCCTCACAATTATAATTATACATTTTAAATAAACCCGATTCTTTTATTTTACTTTCTTACATATTACTTGTACCATCCAAACAGTCCGATTTTTTTACTAAACGTTTTATTCAATTTATAATTGTTTTATTTTGTTCAGTTGACACTTTTTTGCATTACTTTCGCGTTATTGTTAGCATTTACTGATAAACGACAAATTATAAACATAAAAAGAACATTTTGGAAATAATTTTAAATTTTTCGTAAATCTTAAGTTACAATATCTTGATAACATAATATATAATAAATTTATTATGTACCTTTATCGAAATTAATTACATTACTTGAAGATAATTTGAAAAATCTTTTCAAAAAAAATATCATTTAAAAAATAAGAAGAACAAAAAGGAAAAGAATATCAGAAAATTTATTAATAATACAGATTAAAAAAATTTTCCTTTCTTTCGGCTTTTTTCTTAAGATTCACTTAATTGTTGATAAAAACCGCAAGTTTTAAAAGAATTTGTGATCAATAAATTTTTTATTATTTCTAGCGGATTATTATCGATTTTCGGCTTTTCCTTTAGATCAATGGTTAGATTTTTTAAAAGTAAAACATTATTGTATATTATTTGTTTGTTGAGAATATTGTTGAAAAAATTCGTTTATTGTATTTTTTTATTGTAATAACCTGATTAATTTCATTACATTTCTGATAAGAAATATGTTCTTAGTTAAGAAATATGTTCTTAGGTTATTTGAGTTCGAACTGAACTTAGAACTAAAGCCTTTTTTAAAAATTATTCCATGGGAAGCATGAGAAATCTGAAAATGACAATATGCAAAATACAGTAACGTTTTTTAGCGGATGAAAATATTATTTTTTCCTGAGGACTTATAATGATCGTTTCTATTCAAAACAGTTTGTTTTTCAATTTTTCTCAGATTCAAAATAATCAAATACACGATGGACCCGACCCATAACATTTTACCAACAGTTCAACACGATTTATATTATAAAACATTTCAACACATATACACTAAAAAAATTAAAAGCAAAGTTTTTCTTGTAAAGGATAATAGTGATCTTAAACATACCATAATTTTTTAAAACCTAAAGGACCACACGAATTGGATGAAATGTATTCTTTGTGTGATTATTTGATTCTGCAAGCTGGCGAACTACGAGTTTCGGCTGCCGTTGAATCCAAGTTCTGCTAAAATCAATGTTTGGATTCACCATTACTGTAGAAAGACATCCAGATCTTTAAGCTTACATAATACTTGTTCGTCTTACATAACTGAATTTTTTGCGTACGAGGAAAATGATTGACCCAGCTGGAAGATTATTCAATCAAGTAAACTGAAAATAGCAGACTTTCTCTGACAGAGCTTCCTCGTCTTAATGAAATGCTAAACAAATAGCCACTTAGGTGTTCAGTACTAATATTCATGATGACGATGAAATCGTTGAAAATCAAGAAAATAGAGTTATAAAAACTGCTTTTCTCTCATACGCCTCATCTTACGCTCTTCCTATCGATTGTGATTCATAAATGAGTGCTAATGGGCCGTGACATTTTGAAATGACGATATATCACTAGCATATCATGTGAAAAATTAATTTCTAAGATTTTTTCAATACACCTAGAAGATCTGATCACATATTAAATTGAATATCATAAATGTTATAATTTACATAAAATTCTGAATTTATTTTGAAAAAGTTTAGATAATTTTGTTTTTGCTTATACATATAACACATTGTTTAATTTAATATCAATATAAACAACAATAATTTATAAAATTGTACAAACTAATAATTGCGTCAAAACGTTCGGCGTCGAGATGTACCTGCGTTGAAACGTCCAGTATCGAAACTGTGGTGTTGAGATGTCATGCTCCCGAAATCGTAATATAGATAAACTATACTATTGGAAAATATTTGTTAGTTGAAGACGTTCAAAGTGAGAAGAAAACTTATTATCTAAAACCTTTATTACACAAATATATGTGTGGCATTATTATATTTTTGAAATATTATTTCATGTGTCTTAAAAATATGGTTTCAAAATATTTTAATGCCATGTAAAAATATTTATGTTATTTAAAATAACTTATTTTATTATTTTATTATATTATAACCTTGCACGTTTAAATATGGGCTATGATGCATTATTGACAATGCTTCGGCAATAATCTTTTCATAATTTGTGTTAAAATTAATAAAAATCACTTTAGAATGTTTTTATCATTATCAATGTGGCTACCCTAAGATTTTTTATTATTAATCAACATCAAATTATTTCTACTCGATTGAGTATGAAAAGCTATTCTAGTACGGAGATGACGACTTGTCTATTCAATGTGCAAGGATTCGCTATTGTAACATTTAAATTGATAAAACCAAATTCGCTTAAAAATTATATAATAAAGATATTAAACTATAACAGTATGTGTTGGTGATTTAGGAGGATCAAATCCATTAGTCACCTTTATTCAAAAATCATTTTAAAATAATTGATAAACAATAATTAATAAATCAGATATGTTTGTGATTTTACAAAACCCAATCCATAAAGCCCGCAATACATAAAAGAAATAAATTATGATGAATAAACAGGAAATCTGAATATTTAAATAGTTTACAATAAAATATCATGATATTCATATGAATCTGAGTCCAAGATAATTGTGCAATATTATGATGATAAATAAATTTTGAAACTGAAATAATATTATACTTTAGTTTTAATGTAAAGTTAAGGTAAATAAATAACATTTATGTTTGGTATTTTAATACCTCGAAGTAAATTATAAATTAATTAATTGATTGATTTAATAAAGTAATAATAATAATAATTGTGAGGATTTTTAAGTCTCGTTTAAAATTTTGAATTAAAATAAATAAACATTTAAAGTTAATATTTAATTATTTAATAATTAATTAAATAATTTTTTATTTATTTAATAAAAGTAAAAAATAGAAAGTTATTATAAAATAAAAGTTTCAATATTAATAATTTTCAAAAATGTTTCAGATAAAATTTGAATTATTAAAATTTGTAATTCAATAGATTTAAAAAGAAACGGATTAAATTTAAACAAATAAAATTAATAAATAAAATAGATTTGAAAGCGAATGAAATACAAAATCTGAAAAGTATTTTAACAGAATTTATTAAACTTTAAAAGTAAATACAAAATAGAAAATAGAAGTTTTATAAAATGAAAATACAACATTTGAAAACAATATATATATAATTAAATCCAATTAAATCAAATACTTATAATAGTTTTTAAATTAAAAAATAAAATACAATATAAAATTCCAAAAATAATAAATTAAAATATTTTTATAATTACAATTATTTACATATTATTGGTTTGTGCAAAAAAAAGGATCATCTGAATCAATTTGAAACCTAAAGATCTTTTAAAAATATTTAATACGAAATTTGTTGGCTAAAATTGAAAAAAATATTAATTATTTGAAATCATAAATTCGGTTTATCTTTTTGAGAATTTTAAAGAAAATTAATCAAATCATTTAAAATTTGACAATGATATTAAATTTCAAATAAACTTTGAATCTAAATCTAAATTTAAATTAAAGTATTTTCAGTTAATAAAAATTAAAATATTAATCAGCCATCTGGGTAGGAGAGACACAATCCCAATTCAACACAAAAGCAAACCAAAAACACCATACATTATAAACATTCCTTACAATTATTATAAATTTATTAATTTTAGAATTTTAATTAATTTCTTTAGAAGCAATCTAATACTTGTAAACATAGTAAATTGTTATTAAATATAACATATTTTGTAGGATGTTGCATTATAAAATTAAAAATTAGAATAACATAACTAAAGTAAATAAATACAAAAGGCCACAAAAATATGTTGTATGATAATATTTTTCGATGTTTTTATTGTAATGATAAGGTTACTGATTTGGATTTATAAGGAGAACAACAGATATCAAATTTTTGTTCCAGTTTTAGGGACTTTAGAACAATTATTTTGATCAGTCATACATTCAAGGTTATGTTGAAAGTGTTACAGTGCTTAACATAATTATAAACGCTTTTGATTTTTTTAAATATCTATGTGCCAAATAAGGTTATTTCTGAAATCTTTTTTTATTATCATCTATTATAACAATGAATAAATTTGTTATGTTGAACATTAAAATATCTTTTCATTTAAAAATATTTTAACATATTATAAAAACATTTTTGTTTTAACGTAACAAAATTATAATCGCGGTTGCTTTAATATTCTATTTCGCTCGTTTTCACGCTTTTTACTAGGATAATTATTTCTTACAGGCTATATTAGTGTAGATTTAGTATATATCTTCTATATTTTTTCTATATTTTAAGTATCAGCCGTCATGTCACGTGGTAAACAATTGTCTCAGTATGAAAAAAAGCAAATAATGGTATTGCGTATGGAAAACCTATCCAAAAAGAGGTAGCCAGACAAATTTCCATATCAGATGTAGTTTTGCGCAATTATTTGAGAAATCCTCAGCAGTATTGTGTGAAAAAACACACCGGGTAAAAGAGGAAGCTCTCATTGCGTGCTCAGCGGTAAGTAGTTGATGATGCCTTAAACACGTCTAAGGATTGTTATAAACTTAAAAAAAGAGCTGAACCTGAATGTCTCTCATATGACCATCTGAAGAACACTTAAACGCAATCCAAACATCATTAGATCAAAGATGAAACCTGCTCCTTGTCTATAGGATCGCCATAAAGCAGCCAGATTTGATTTCGGTCGAGTCAACATGGGTTGCGATTGGGCTTAAGTAAGTTTTTTCATGATTTTCAGATTTTCACACAAGTTCATGCAGTTCTCTCATATTTTTATCTTACTACTTGATATTTAGCGGCGAAAAAAAAAATTCAAATTGGACGATCCTAATCAGATGAATGGGTATTGACTTTACATGCATAAGGAACCCCAGTATTTTTCTCGCAGGAATTTTGGTGGCGGCAGTGTAATGGTATGGGGAGCCTTATGCAAGGAAGGACCACTTACATTGTCCTTTCCTTCGTTCAAAATGGAAAGTGAGGAATATCAGCGCGTACTCCAAGAATGCCTCCTTCCATTTATTGGAAATTATGATTTTCCAAAAAGACAATGCCAGCGTCCATTGCAGTTGAAGCACCAAAGCTTGGCTCTTGGAGAAAACTATTGCCGTGTTGAACTGGTAAACTTGTTCGCCGGACTACAACCCTGTGATGATTCTTTGCACGTCGGTTTTATGACCCTAATCACCAGTGTCAGTCAGTCGCTGAGTTGAAAGCAGTAATTCGTCATGCATGGAGTGAAATAAGTGTACGGACTCTTTCCAATTTAGTTTATTATATGCTAAATCGCATTTTTGAAGTTATGAGCCACAATGGTGGCCTTAGTTCCTATTGAAATTCAAAAAAAAATGTGTTTCAGTGTTATTATGAGAAGCGGTTATAATTATGTTATGAGTAAAATTTACCAAAATCGATAAAACATCTCCAAGGTATGGAAAAAATAGGAATGTGAGAAAGACAATGCATCGCGTTACGTTGTATCATCGACTATTATGAATTATCATAGTGATTTAAACTTTCACTCTTAGCTAATCGAAAAATCGCGAAAAATTCAAAGCGGTTATAATTATGTTAAGCAATGTACAAAAAAAATCACACCAAAAGTGGAGCAAGTTCTCATCGAGATGCAGACAGGCTTCAGGAGGGACCGCAACACTACAGAGTAGATAGCCAACCTAAGACTTATTTGCAAGAAAACAAAGAATAATTTGTCATAACTTTAGAGATTTGAAAAAAAAGCTTTTCACAGTGTGTGGTGAGAAGCATTATGTCACACAATGAATAAACAAAATATCGGAAAACATATTACGAGAATTATTAAGAGCCTCTATGAAGATTCAAAGACAAAAATGTTGTCAAGTGAGTAATTTAGCGACTGGTTTGAATTTTCAGTATGAGTAAGACAAGGTTGCATTCTTTCACAAACACTGTTTAAACCTTTCCTTGGACGATGTTGAAATAAGCTATGGAGGAACAAGAATAATCAACGTATGATTTGCTGACAACAAAAACCTAATAGGTAGAGATGATACCGAGATTCAGGAACTTAAGAATAGACTACATAAAGTGTCAAAGACATTTGGAATGGAAATCAACAGAGAAAAAAGCAAAATAATCTTTTCAGGAAACCATAGCAATGACGTTAAACATGAGATCGACATTGAGTGGGAGAAGCTAGAACAAGTTAAGAGTTTCAAATAATTAGGCTCTACTATCACGGAGAATGGAGGAACGGAAGAAGAAATCAAAAATCGGATTGGTATTGCAACAAGTAAAATGAATAAGCTTAGCACAGTTATTAACTTCAATGAAATCGATTTCGAAACCAGAATAAAGATCATTAGTGCTATTGTTTGGGTAGCATTTCTCTATGAATGCGAGAGTTGGACAATAAATCAGAAGAGAAAGGATAGACTTAAAGCATTTGAAATGAAGTGCTACATGAGAATGCTGAAGATCATGTGGAAAGAAAAGAAGACCAATGGCTTTGTCTGAAAGTGAGTGACAGAAATACGAGGTAAAAGATCTAAATCAATAAAAGAAACCATCAAGAGAAGGAAGGTGAAATTTTACAGACATCAGATAAGAAAACAAGTTCTAACGAAGGTCATGGTTGAAGAAAGAGGGAAGGAGAAAAACCAAGAGAACGACCATAAAGACCTTGGACAGACGATTTAAAAGAATGGAATGGATTGAGCATAGAAGATTTGAGAAGAGAGGCTACAAATAGAGAAATGTAACGAAGGTTTGTGTATAATTGAATGCACCCAATGCCTAACGACTAGGGTCCAAAAGAAAGATGCTTGCAAAACAAAAACAAACACTACTATGATTTACTAAGTTTTGAACCAAGCATATTTTTCAATCAAGCACAGCCATCAATAACATGATGGTTTATTACAACCACCAATTACTAACATCAACAAAGGAGAATAATGTAGCTTTTGAAAAATCGCTCACCAATGTATAAAGGTCTTTATATAGTTGCATAAGTTATATCTACCAGATGGTTAAGGATTGTAATAAACTATCACGTTATTATGGATATTAATTAATTGTAAGAACATGCTTGATTACAAATAATTAGTCGTATCAGCTAAGTTTTCAAGAAAATTCTTACGGTTTTCATACGGTTTCGTTAAAATGGCACATAAAGGTGTCTTAAAGGCATATTCATAAATTTAAAAAAAACAACGTCAAAGTTGATTTATGTTTTCCTACTCAAAACAAGTGAATTTATACGAGTCGCAGAGAAATATTTTGTACTGCTTGGAATATAATTGTGAAAGGCATTTTCAATATTGTCAGAAATAGTTGAAAAGCATAAAACTGAAATAATTGGTCAGTGATAGGTCTGGCGAGTAAGGTGGATGAGACAAAGTTTCGTAGTCTAATTCGTTCAATTTCTTCTAAGTTTGTTCAGTAACGTTTGGATAAGTATCATCATACAGGATAAGGATACCTTTTCTGTATCCAATCTTGATTGTTATCGCAGTTTTTGAAGCATCTCTTCAATATTTTCACATAACTTTTAGTAATAAGGGTTTCACTTGTATTTAAAAATCTGATATTGATAACACAATTGCAGACCCTCAGCCAGATAGCACGCTTTTTTTTCTTCCAACTGTGACTTTTTGAAATGTTTTAGAACTTTATCAGTATTTACACTATAAGCTAAAAGTCACAAGTTGTCGTAAAGAACCAACTTTCCATCCCGAGTGACAATGCATTTTAAAAACGGTCCATTCTAATTGCGAAATATAAGGGACAAAGATATTTGATGACAGGTTTCCATTTAGTCCTCATTTAGTTTTTAAAGAACCCATTTATCGAGTTTTTCCCTTTTGTTATCTGCCTTTAAATGGTTTTCAATGGTTTAAAGCGATATTTTTTATTGATAATCGAGTTCACGAAAAGTTGTTGATAAGTTTGCTTCACAATTTGCTTGCATTTGTCTAATGTCGATTTCAAATACACGACTATTACACTCATTGTCTTCAAGGCTCTTATCTCCTTTGCTAAATCTTTTAAACCACCATTAGACTTGACAATTAGTAGTGATTCTTACATAAATGCTTGTTCATATCAGGTGCAACGTTAATAGCTTTTTATTGAGTTGAAAAACAAATAAAAAATTGCGTGAATTTACCTTTTTTTCATGTTATTTAAAGAACTAAAAAATTTTGAAATTATTGTTGATATTAAAAATTATAACATAAACTAATTTGGTGCTCAGGAAAATTTTAACAAACAATTTTCTTTTGTTTATTTGAACTAAAAAAATTATAGTAATGTGTACAATTTTTGAATTTTAAAAATTGCAAATACATTTTGTCAACCATGTTATTTGTGTGTTATTTACCTCGAAATAAATAAGAATAATAACGCACAACATCATGCGTCATCTGCGGAATCACACCACTCAAAGACAACCCGAAACCGGTGGACTGAACCCGGTACCATCGCTACCAATTAAACGGTGTTCAACAGGTCGTCATTGTGAGGAATATTTTAAATTTGGTATGTTGAAATTG
>MQRK01133264.1:0-12700 GCA_001938485.1 Girardia tigrina | reverse complement strand
AATGAATGAATTAAAACAAATTAATATATTTCCACTGATCATTATTTAATTAATTTTCATTTCTATTCCACACAGTTTTGGAAAATAGATAGGAAAATCCAGTCATGTTGTTAATAATTATAAAAAAAATAATAATTTTATAAAATAATAAAAAATAATTAATTACTAATTTATGTTAAATAGTTATAATATTCCAGTTTGATCAAAATCTATGCTGAATATATTTTCAAAACTTTAAATATATATTAAATTTTTTAAAAAAATCACAAAATAAAGAAAAAGAAATCTGATGCCGAAAGTTCTCACTCAAAAGTGATATCAGATTGAAAGATTTGTCAAACATTCAAATAAATCTCATTTTCATTTGGATTTTAGAATGAATTGCTAATTGAACTCAATCTGGTCACGAAATTTAATAAAATAATATTATTAATATTGAAAAAAAATAATATATATATTTGATAAAGTGAATCATAAATTACAAAAAAATATTTTCAGAAATGGTTATAAAAGATCAGATGATATGTGGATGTAAAATTTAGTAGAATGTGTTTGGATGATGAGGAAAAAACTTTTTTAGTAGGTCATAGAAAAAAAATATTATATTATTTTTTTAATATTCTCGTATTTTTTATAAGAATTTTAAAAGGAAACAAAAATATAAAATCAAAAAAAATGTGTTATATATGAGCAATATTTAAAATTTCTATGTTGAATTTGTAATTCAGAAACGTGTTTCTTCGACCCGAATGGAAAATTGGTATTTTTGGTGTTTGTGATGATTAATCGTTCGAGCATGATTTACATTGTAAATTGAAACACAAGATATTGAAAAAAAATAATTATTAGAACTAAATTATTAAATTTTTTAATGTATAAATTAAACGTTTAAACAGATTAAATAAAAAAAAATCATTAAATATTTTTTTCAGTAAAATATTAGATAAAAGTATTATTTCGATCATTTGAATACTTTGAAAAAATTACAATAATTAAATTAATTTCAATTAAAGAAGATTTTATTGGAATAAAATAAAATATGAAATTTCTAAAATGTATAAATAATCATTAAATTAATAAACTAATTGAGTTATAAAACTATTTAAAATGTCATTGATTTTGTTCGATGTCGACTAATGCAAGTTGTGTTGCGAGTTGTCCTAGACACAATTTGAATTGTGATACTAATTAAATATTTTGAAAACCATATTAATGAACTTAATTATTTTTAATTTAAATTTTCGTGAATATAAAATTTATTTTAAAAATGATAAAGAATCATGAATTTAGACTAGAGCAATCATGAAGTAATCCCTTACGTGGTTTTGGTTTTTCGGCTGGATAATATAACGGATAGAAGAATATTAAAAGCCCTTCAAACCATGATACAAGAAATCATGATTGGTCATTTTTAGATTCAAACTGAAACGTCCTCGCGCACTGAAGGCTCGCACTCTTGCATCCAATTTGAGAGGATCAGAAGCTCTTGATTTTTTAAGGTTTCCAGTCGATACAGAGTTTAAAGTCCACTGTCCTTTGCGCCGATGCTGAGTATCATAGTTTAGAATGTATACACAGTTATCCGTCCCAGCCGGGGGAGGCTTATATCGAAAGAATATCCGATAAAATGTCAATAAAAATGATAATTAAATTATACTGAAATAATCGAAACAATATTTTCTTAACGTTTCGATTTCATTCAAAAGATTAATTCTCATTGATAAGTTTTGTGTGGATGAATTCGTATTGTTGGCTCGGGATAATACGAATCTCATTAACAAAAGTTATTGATAAAAATATTTTTCAAACAAAATATAATATAAAATTACATTGTCTGAGTAAAATGAGAGATTTACGAGAACAATATTTCATTATTCTGTATTTCCGGTTGATTTTCCCCGGTTTTTATTTATATTTGTTATTGTATACTCAATATATAATTATTTATTGATTTATATATTTTAAAATTATTTTTTTATAACTGTAAAATATATTATAATCAAAATATTAATTATTTTTTTTAAATTAAAACTAAAAAAAATTAATTATTATTATTTTGATAATAAAAAACTGGAAAATATTTAATTTATTTATTATCAAATTAAAATATTACCTTGTCGCGTATACCTTGTCTCATTGTTTCTCGTTCTTCTTCCATTTTTCGATGTTTCTCCTGGCGTCGGTCTTCGGCTTCTTTTAGCGCCGCTTCGACTTCAGGATCGACTTCTTTCTTTTCTTCATTTGACGCTCCCTCTTTATCACCAAGAGCTCCTGATTTTTTTGTTTTTTTAAATTGAAATTATCAAAGAAAATCCAAGCAAAACAAAATCTACCTTTGACTGAATCGAGCTGCTTTCCGACTAACTGTTTGGCAATAAAGCTGGCCATGTTTGATCAAGTTAATTTAAATCGTCAAAGTTCCTAATTTCAATTAGCCAGAGGATTGAGAGAGTCTGCTTTATAGGATACGAAATGGAAACACACGGGCAGATGATGGAGAAGGACGCGCAAAACAGTCCTGGGAAACTTCAACAAATTATTGTTATCCAATTAAAAGCACAATGAACATACCAACTGCGAGTTTGTCAGTCTTTATTTTTCCTTTCTTGACGATTAAAACACAAAATTCTCGTTGATGTGTTGCAGGAGGAAAATAGAATTTTTTTCGGGGGAATGAAAATTTCTTATTCCCTGGCGACAGTGTAAAGTTTTCGTAGTTTTATAACATTCCTTTGGAGCATATTCCTCTGATATTCGCCCGAAATCGGGATGTGTGTCAATAGGAACGGGTCTCCCATTCAATAGTTTTCCTTTTGTCAATGTTTTCATTCGATTTTTTCTCATTTTTCCTCTTTTTTTAACAAAAAAAACAAAATTTGAGAATATCCAGCTTCTGGAAATTTTGATGGGAGAAAAAAAATAATATAAAAAAATCGATAATCTAATTTAACTCCTAACAAGACGAGACGACTCAGAGTTTTCGGGTCGACTAGTACTACTTCTCTTTTTTTTGTTTTAATCATGTAAAATCGCCCACTGATTTGGGTGATATGTTTTCTCTTCTGTTTTGTGTGCTTTTTTCAATTGGGGGGGGGATAAATTCTGGTTTGTTTGTTTAAATGTTATAAAAAAATGGTCGTGTGCGCACATCCCAAACAATCGATTTCTGGGAACAGTTGTTTGTATTCTTTTTTTTCCTTTTGTACAAATGTATGCTTCTTTTCTCTTCTGTTGTTGTGAGACTCGAGTCTGTTCGATAATAAAAAAAACAAAATAAATTAATAAAAATATAATCTCATGATAATTGGTATTTATTATGGATTTATTAAAATAAAATATTATTATTGTTATTTTTCTCAATAAAAATTTTTGGGATATTTTTTTAAAAATTTTTTTGACATATTTTCTGTTTTTTATTGTTATAAAAAATACAAAAAAAAATATTTATTAGTATTAATTTTTTTGCTTTTTTTCATAATTTAAAAATAGAAAAAAAATAAAATAAAATTTTCTTTTGTAATTTCAAAAGGATTAAAAGAAAAACGATTTTCTCTTTTTCTTCAATTTTTTGTGGAATTTTATGAAAGAATTTTTAATGTCTGAAAGTTGTTTTTTTATGTTTTTTTTTAATATTAAATTTACATTTACCCATTAAACATTAAATTAAAAATATTATTAAAATTTTAAATTAAAAAAAGAAAAAGTTTTTAATGGATTTTAAATGATTTGAAAGTATTTTTGGAACTGTGAAAAAGAATTGTTTTAAGATTAAATTTAATTTGTTTTTAATGTTGTTCAAATGAAATATTTTATCAGTTGTTTTTTAACTACTTTTGACAAATAAATAAAATAAATAACACATTAGTTATATTTTTTGTGAATTTTTTAATTTTCAAATCAAAAGTTAATTAAAAAAATTAATCAAAAATTTACTTTCAATAAATTTAAATTTAATTGAAACAAAGAAATTCTATTTAGGCTTGTAAAAATTATTTTTCTTCATTTTTCCTTGAAACCTTTCTTTTTGTATTTGGTTGATTCTAAAATTTTTGAAATTTTATTCCAGAAGCCAAAAAAACTATTTAAAAACCAAAATCGTTTATTTTCTTGTTAAATAATCTCGGCTTTGTACTACCATACCTTTACAATGTTCCATAAGACTTTGAGCTTAGTTTAACATCATTTTCCCAAAATCTTTGTCAGTAATTATATTTTTAAACTTAAATATATATTGATAAAACGAAGTACGGATGAAAATCTTTTTTTAATAACAACACTCATCCATTTAAAAATATATTTTAAGACAATATATTTCGACGGATCTACCGTCATCTTCAGGTCACTAATTAATAATCAATTCACCTGTTTATAAATACTAAAATGATGATTATGTAATCGATTGCATGAAATCATGCTAATCAAAAATTCTCAATAAGCTGGTTGAGACTGCCGATTGAACATTGATTTTAAGGCAACGTGACCTAATTAACAGTGCTTCACACGACACTCTCTCCCAATAACTGTCAAAATGCTTACACAGAATTTTGAAATTATCAAGCTCAAATTCAGATGCGAAGGAAAACGCGACACGATAAAACCGTGAATCAGATGATATCGAAATTTTGCAAATTGATTGATGTGGACTATCTAGATTGACCACGTCCGCTTTCTCCGCAATTTTGCATTTTATTTGTTGATACTATTTCTTAATAACGAAAATTTGTAATTTCTACTAAATTGATTTTTAGCAAAATAATTAGCGAATAAGTGATAAAATTCATCATATATCAAATAAATTAGTATTTTATTAGTATTTTCATAAAAATTTTCACGAAATTCTTTGTAGGAATCATCGTTATTTGAAATCGGTGTTAATTTAACCATTTAACAACTTGTACGGTTTTCGATCGATTTCATCGGCTTCCGGACGTCTTTCGGCAAAGGCGCTTTACCGACAGAATTGTATTGATGTGGGCTATTCAGATTGACTGCGTCCTTAAATGGATTCACTCTGGTTCCTCCACAATTTCACATTGAAAAATGTGACTGACAAATAAATAAACCAACAAAAAAACACACTTTTTAGACAAATATTATATATATTTTAGAATTTTAAATTTCTCTTCTATTTTAACTACACTTAAATTAACTCACTTCGTGTGTTTGTATTTGTGTATTTTTTACCTATAATTCTTGCTATCGATTTTCACCTACTTCCAATGGTCCAATTGAGCTAAACGTTGTGACAAATGTGTTATCCTGAGAACAACAGATGAATCAATTATAAAATTTACAATATAAATTAGGGGTGGGCGCACTTAAACGTTGTACGATCGACAAATATTTTTATTACTTAATTGCGATCGACTGTTTCAGAAATGAGAAAACATAACACAATATGTTTATTAATTTTATTATAATGTAAATGTAATAAATGTTGTGAAAATGTCTTCTTCTCGCGTCGTACTTCGGAAGAATTGGTAAAAAATCCTCTTTTGTCGAAATATCGGAGAATATCATTCTTAATTAATCGTGCAGTATCAATGTCATCAGATGATTCATTAAACTGTAATGAAAAGAAGCTGCAGTTTTGTATGTGATCTTCCAATTGTTGAGTTACATTACCACTCATATCGTCATTACATCGAGTTATAGTTCGGCAAGAAAGTTGCAAATCTTTAATTGCATTAAGAATTTTGTTTTTATTTTTAAAGTTGTTAAATAATTTTTCACTGCTCTCAAGGAAAGCTTCCATCACGAAAACTTCACCATCGTGATAATACTTTTTATGTTTTCCCAAAACATAAGAGATCACATAGAATGCTTTAGTGGCTAACTTAGATTGTCTCGAAGACTTTCGAATTTTTGAATATTCAAACAAAATCCAATATCATTTTGATTACCATTAAATTAAACTTGAAATATATTTTAATTTTAAACTTTGAATTTTGAGTCTTAATTTAAAATCTTAATGACAATTTCTGTATTTCCATGTTATTTTTACGATTCTTTTTACTCAGATAAATCTATTGTTAAATACTTACAATTTATCTGAAAAAACATCTGCGATCTACTATCAAACAGCTCGCGATTGATCATTTGCCCACCCTTGATCTAAATGATTAATAAATCAATTTTTACAAAAAAAATTGTGATTACCCCCAATTTAGGAATTAAATAGAAAAAAAATTGAATTCATTTTTTTTCTATTTATCATTTAAAATTTTTTCGTAATAAATCTTTCGCGATGAAATTTGATGTTTCTGTTCTTGGATTTACAATGTTAAATTGAGATAAAAAAGCTAAATTCATCTAACATGAAAAATGAAGTGCACGACAGCAATCTATAAATATCGATCATGGCGATCTGAAAAGAAGTATGATGAAAACGTCGAGTTGGCTGAGTCCTTACTCTTACAAGTCTATCAACAACAAACGTCCTTGAAATTAAAATGCATCTAGAAGGAAAGCCGAGAAACGGAAGAACAGAAAGATCCGTAGAAATCAATATCAATAAAAGCGGCACCAGCGGCAGTAATCAGTCAACTTCAATATCGACGGCAAATGATGATACGATATTGTCAATCTGTAAATCCGTAACGATTGAATCAACAAATGAACACGAATACATCAGTAACACATGCGCACGCCGCATCACAATAATCAACTCTGATTTCAGTTCTATTGAGTTAACTATTATTATTATTATTCACTTATTAATTTTTATTCAATGTGAATTGGGATTACAATTTTTGTGGAAGTTATTTTTAATCACATGTTTTTTTTCTAGTGAAAAATTCGTTTTATTTGTATGATAATTTTAATGTGAGTTCGATGACAATTGTCTAATTTTTGTAGATTTTTTTATTCTATTATTTTGATTCTCAAAAGAAAAGAAATCAATTCGAACTTTTTCTCAAACCTTCAGTCGATTAATAAAATTTGAAAATAATACGGAATGTTTCACCTAAAAAATCTCTGGTTTTATTTTGTACTCTTAATTTCAATATACGTTTAAAAATCGATTGTTTAAAAATAATTAATATTAAATGGTAAGAATCTCGATTGTTTTAATCAAAAAATTTAATCAATAAAAATTTTGCGGAGATTTGTTTTTTTTGTTTACCGCACGAAATTGGAAAATATTTTTACTTACAAAGATCGGGTTTGCCATTGTCAATTTTAAACAAAATTGTGTTGGAAAATTAATTGGGCGTGAAATAATTTTCAAATTGATAAAGTTATGCTTGAGATCGTTAATAATTTGGAAGTTCACATTTTTGCAAATATGAGTGAATTAAAGCTGAGCCCTAGATTGACCCAGGCCGATTTTCGTGAATTTCGTGAAGCAATTCAACACGACAAACCATTTCAATCGTCGGATAATGATTTATCATATTTAATCGATCCATTTTCCGTGGGTTATATTAAAAATTTCATATCGATCAAAAACCCGACGGATAAATATGTGGCGTTTAAAATCAAAACAATGACACCAAAACAGTACTGTGTGAGACCGAGCGTTGGATATGTCTCTCCGCAACAGTCTAAAGAAATATCGATCATACTGCAACCGTGCAATATACAATGAATGATAAGGCCGAGACTTTACCACATCTACAATTCTATAGCGTATCTGAAGTCGGTGAGATTAAAATTTTAAATGTGATCCCCCGACCGGATGTTCGCTCTCCGTCGCCGGCGCGCCGCAGCCACAAAATCGCTGCGCCCGCTCTTGCACCATCAATAAATACATTTTTAAATTTCTTACTAATTATAATTTTTGTTCATATTTGTCATTATGAATGAAAAACATTAAATTTACTGGACGTTAATCTTTCCGATAATTTTTCCATGATTAAAATAACTTTATGGTTTTTAAGGTGTGTAAATAGTGCTCTGATGACCAGGCTATTTGAATCAGCTGTTTACGACGAACTATTTGATCGGAAATTGCCGAGTCAAACCGAATAATACGGGACTCATTTGATCACAAAGCTCAACCAATTTGAAATAAATATTTAAAAATTCCCCCTAATTAGTCTATCGTTTTGCTACCTCAACTCGTTTTTGTTGTGGACCCGGAATCTCGACTCCGAATCGGTCAAATGGCTGTAAATAGCTTTTTTTTACTCTAACTTGTTTTAGTGTATTGACGCTAGACGGATTTTCGAAAACCGTTTCTCAAATGTTTCCAATATAAATGACAATATTTATTTTATACTTTTACAGTGTAATTATTTTGTTCCTCTGTATTAAATTTTGGTTGATTGTACATTATTTATTTGGATTTTTATGGCTGTACATTTGCGAATACGTTTTTAGTATTCTGTGTAATTCAATGAGAAGAACATTCACATATCTATTTTGTCTTCCCTTGATCTTATGAAAAAATCCGCTAAAATTTCTTTGATACATGAAGTACCCATTATTTCACGCACGGATCGTGTATCGTTATCACATCTTCACCCTTAGTCAAATTAATTTGAATTAATGTTGGTAGAATTAATTTATTTTAAATATTTTGGTAATTTATAAACTAATGTTTAATCAGGATAAAAGTAAATAATGTTTTTGAAATATTTAAGACTTAAAGTATTTTCAAAATAATTGTTGAGAATCCGTGAATTATTAAATCATTAAATTAAATTATGGAAGTTCTTTGTTCTAATCAAAATTATTGGGTTGTTCGGCAAGTAATTTCATTTTTTAGGTGAAAATGAAAGACGATCTTCGTATAATGAAAAAATATTTTATTAAATTATATATTGACCATTCTGATCCAACACATTTTGCTATCTTTCCAGTAGTAGCATGATTCCTTACTCATAATATATTTGATCTTTGTTGGCAAAAAACTGATCCAGGTGATTTTTGATGTCTTCATTTGAGGTAAAGGTTTTACTGTCCAAAACATTTGCAGTGGCCGGAACATATAATAATCCGAAATATCTGGAGAATATGGTCGGTGAAGCAGTGTAAAAGCTGTAAAAGCTTTTGTTGAGTGGCAAAACTTGTATGAGGTCTCACATTATCTTGATGGAACACTACGCATTTTTGTCTGTTAATTCTAGTCTTTTCTGTTAAAGTGCATCATTCAGTTTGTTAAGGTGATGACAGTAGACTTCTGAATTAATTGTTGTGTTATTCGGTAAAAGCTCAAAAAGCGACTTTTCTAAAATCCAACCAAACACACACCATCACTTTTTTGATTAATATTGGCTTTCGAAATGCTCTGAGTCGGTTCATCCTTTCTTCTCCATGATCTCTTGCGTTTGACATTGTTATATAGAACCAGTTTTTCGTCTTAAGCAATGATGCGCTTCAAAGATGGATCATTTTTTTGAAGTTTAAAGGAACGAATCACAGACGTCAATGCAACGACACAAATTTCTTTCCGTAAGGACATGGGAAACCTATATATCGAGCTTCGAGGTTAAACTCAGGCCTTTCAGGTGGTCATAAATAGTTGAATTCGATAAACTTAACCTCTCAGAGATCTCACGTATTGTTATTCGTCGGTTTGAGTCAACTAATGCTTTTCACGTGTCTTTATCAGCTTCAACCGGTCTTCCAAAACGTGATGCATCTTTGATACCAAAATTCCCTGATTAAAATTTTGCAAACCAGTTCTGGCACTGGCGTTTTGTCAACACATTTTCTCCATACATATCCGTTAATTTCATTCTGGCTTGAGCAACAATTTTACCTTTTCTTCCGTAAAAATATAAAATATGAAGAAAATGCTGCTTATTACTCTCAAAATATATAAAGGGCACCAACAAAAAACTAATACTTAAATCAATTGAACTTTTTCAGACACAGTCTTGATATATTACCTCTCAAAAGATATAATGATATGCGGCTTAAGTGTGAAGTTGGGATCAAAAAAATAAAATTAAATACTCTGTCGGGAAAAAATGAAATTACTTTCCGAGCAACCCAATGTATTCAAAAACTTCACAATGTGTCCGAAAAAAGGACACTCTTCATCTCTTTTCATTCGATATTTTATACTTTTGATTAAAATCAAGCTTATTTTAGAAAATTGAAATTGAAAAATCCACGAGAGTTGTGATCTGCTATAATAAGTTTGATTAGAAAAAAGGGTTTTCATAATTTCCGGACAACCGATAAAAGAGATACACAACTTTTGATTTAATAAATATGTTTTTGACTTCGTCAAGTTAAAAACAAAATTTTCAAAGGAACGATACGTCTTTGATAAACTTCCATTATTTATTGAAGCAGTCTGTGTTCCGAAAATTTCTAAAATATGGTAAATTAGATTACAAATTATATTAAATTTTTATATATTTTAGGGCTTTTCATAGTTATCAAACTTATTGGGTTGGCAGAATCTGATTGAGACTGCTTATCCTTTCATGACGAAAAAAGATCAACCTGAACTATAATTTATCAGACGTTAATGTATTTTTGAGCAACTAATCAATGATCCTGTTCCTTGAAATTATTGTCAAGGGAAAATATTTACCCTTGGGATATTGAAAGAATCAATAAAGAAAGCGAATTCTTATATACAATTCATATAGGGAAATAAATTTTTTTCTTTCTCTTTTTGGTTTCCGTCATAGACAAGCTAAAGCACATGTTGGCAAAGGGTTACAAATTTCCAAAAATAGTAATCTATTTTGACTACATAAAACAAAATTTCAAAGGTACAAAAGAATGAATTACCCCCCAAAATAGAGATTCTAACATATAAATCTTTTTATGAAGATTTCCTTTGAAACATTTTCTATGTATTTGATGGTTCCCCCTGAGGAAAACTCAAAGAAACAATAAATTTGTCTTTTGTTTCTGATTCACTTTAATTAAACCATTATTTATTTATTTATTTTATTTTTCTCAATTAAATGTAAACGGAAATCATTTGGGAATTGATAATAATGATTATGTTTCAGTATAATTATGATAATCTATGGTAAGCCTGGATGAACGGGCAGTCATTAAGCAAGTGTTCATTGAAAACACTTTATAAAATTAACTTACACTTGCAATTATAACGTATAAAAAATTTAAACAAATAAAAAATATAATATTAGAAAATGTTATATTTTGACGAATTTTTGTTTTAGGAGGTTGACCAATTCTGGTTCTTTTAAACAGAGTTTGGATTACTGGTTTCTTAGGACTTCTTGTGGATCATACATCAAGTCCGATCCTGGATGACAGTTTCTGATTGAATATTTTGTGAGTCACATTATTTAATTGTACAATTTTAATGATTTATTTAACCTAATTGCAAATCTTCAAGATTGCTTTCTTTGTGTGAGGGATATTCGAATTAATTGGTAATATGTTTATTGTGAGCTTAAGTTTTAGGCAGGATATCTCTGCCTGGACAACTGGAATCAATTATTATCAAATTCATGTGACATGATTATGAATTGTGTAATTATTTAATTGATATTTAACAAAGATATTTAACTACTCAGTTGTTTTAATGTATTAAAATTTGGCAATTATTTGAAAAATTTAAGAATTCAAAAGTCATGTCGCAGCCGTTAATTACGGATCATGTTTGTGTAAATAAATCTCTACAGAAGACTCCCTCTTGTAATATTCTTAATAATATGAATTTGTTTTCTCTTAATAATTCTTTTTTTAATTAATATAGATAATGCTGACATGATTTCTGAATACACATAATCTACAAACTTCTATTCTTTGTCTCTATACAGAAAAGGGTTACCCGAAAAAATAGCACCGACCATTTTTTAAGTCTCTGATTTCGAAAATTAAGTCTCGGAAAACTTCAATGAAAAACTATGGTAAATTTCAGAAAAAAATGAGAAATTAAAAAAATAAAAAATGCCAGTAAAATTTAGAAAAAATAAAAGATTCAAGTAAAATTTTAAAAAATGAAAGCTTCAATTTTAAAGTATTATATAAAATATTTAACATAAAGTTTTTAATTTGATTTTAATCTTAATAATATTTAATTGTTTAAATCTCGATCAGGGAAATGAAAATTAAGTAATTCTTCATAGCCAAAAAATATATTTATATTTTCTTTATATTTATAATTATATTTATATTTTATTCTAATATTTTATAATAGAATTTTTTTCTAAAATTTACTTGAATTTTTCATTTTTTAAAATTTTAATTTTTCGAGACTTAATTTTCAAAATCAGACTTAAAAAATGGTCAGCGCTATTTTGTCATTCGCTCTTTTGTCGGGGAACCACAGAAAAGTCTTAATAATTGTCGTTAATAAGTATGGGATCGATCATAATAAGTGTGATTTTACTTAATTTTCGAAATGTATTTTAATGATTAAACGAAATTGATTTTCTCTGTAATTTATTTTAACTCTCTTACCAAATGGAATTGAGATTGATTGAAAGGTTTTAGATCAAGAAAAATGAACTTAAACATCTGCATCGAAACATGGAGTTGGTTAATTGAGCTTAGGGAACTGAGATCTGATCTCATCGGCTAATTTGGAATTGACTGCATGTTTCAGTTGTGATGATTTTATTTGTTTGATAAAATAATATTGCAAAGGTGTTTCATTTGTAAATTATGATGGACTCGAACAACAAAGATTAGTCAAAGACGGTGAAAATTTAGAGAGAAAGGAGATTGTTTCTTTATCAACAGAAAAATATTCCATTGATTGAAACCATTAATTTATGCGTTAAATTATGGGATAATTTGGTAGAAGATAAAA
>MQRK01133155.1:0-10797 GCA_001938485.1 Girardia tigrina | reverse complement strand
AGACAATGTTTTTGGTTCACAGTATGTAAACACTCAAAGAATATCACGTGATTAAAAGATATTGAGGTAAAATATGGTTGATTCAAATATGAATCACGGCGCATTGTAGGGCTAATGTTGTGACAGAAGAGGATAAAAAGAGGACTATAACAGAGACGGTAAAGAGAGGGGGTAAAGAGAGGGATCATGAGAGGGGGTAAAGGGTTAGCGAATCGCGTTCTCGGATCCGATTTCTTAATTGTATAATTTATCCCTCATATTTTTATAAAAAAAACAAATGTTAGAAATAATTTGAAAAAATAATTAATTCAATTTTGAGTTGATAGAAACAAAATAAAATCGTAATTAATAAAGTAACAAAAAGAGATTTGCTTTTTTTATTATTCTCAGTAATTATTTATTTCTTTTTAATTAGAATATCAAATCATATTAAAGAAAGATTTTATATATTTTGCATAATTTATTATTTTTTATTTTTCCTTTATATGATTATTATGCTGTCTTTATTATTTTATTAACGTCTTGTTTCGTTTCTTTGGGAATTAAAAACCCAATAGTCGAAAATTGGTTGAGGAAGACATGCTTACATTCTTCTAGGGTCTTTGTGGGCGTAAAACTTCGTAATAATTAAATATACAAACTTTTTGGTTCTCTTTAACCCCACAATTACTTTGTAACCCTTTCTGAAGAAGAAGGATATTGATGAAAAGGAAAATATCAGAAACAGAGAGGAATGATTTAACTTCATCAAATTTTAATAAATGACGGAGATAGGAAGACATTTTTGTCAAATAGAGAAGCAAAGGTAAGAATGAACTTCAGTATAAATTAGAATCAGAAATGTATGATCATGGAAGAGTCCTAAGATCATTATTGTGAAACTCGACTATCACATATACTGAATCAAATTGTAGAGAAAAAATCTAGCAAACAGGTTGAGTGACCTGAGTCTTTGAGGGGTATATTAATTTACTTTAATATACAAAAGACAGTTTTGTATGGTTTTTCAAATACTAATAATACCATTATTGCATCTGAGATATCGAATTCCGTCTGTGTTTCCACGTTGTAAGCCTTCCTGACATTCAGCTTAGCGTGGTAAGTGTCGAAATCTTCTTCCCCAAGTTTGATCTCCCCAATCTTGTAGGGGTATACGTCGCTTCTCCTGATCTCGACCATCCGATGAAACAAACTTTCGGCCAACTGTTGGACGCAACCCTCTGTATCGTCGTAGCTGCAATCTGGATTGATCAATTGACAAACACTAAAATAAATAATTAAGAATTTAGTCAAATTTATTTTTAAAAGATTAAGTAAAAGTCAATTAATTATTTTCATTAATAGTTATTATATGTTGTAAAGATTTTCATTATACTTTTTTATAAAATAAACTAACGTGACAAAATGTTGAGGAAGAATTCGATTGTTCGATTAATCATTTAGTCTTTGAAATTAATATTTCTTTAATTTCCTTAAAATTCTATTGAAAGAGAATTTATTACAAGAGAATTGAATTTACAAAATAACGCACAGGTTTTTATATATAATATGGGATAAAAATAAGACGATGCATTTCGAGATAATAATCTGATCATCAGGTTACAACTAGCACTAAAATAGCATGCTATACTGAAACATACCAAAATTATTGGATTAAAATGAATTTATTTCATTTTTTCTTAAAAATTAAACAAAATGCACAAAACGCGATCAATTCCATTCTCGCAAACAAACCAGTTGCAGATGTCAATTGTCATTTGAGAAAAAGATGTTTTCTCTATCCTTTCATACTTCTTCATAAAGATGAAAACTGACAGCCAACCAAAAGCTAATCTTTGAGATGGAACGTCTCGCATTCAATGCAATCAACTAATATTTATTTATTTACACTTTTCTCAACTGTACCAGGTTTAAGACTGGTGACACTCAGTATAACAACACATTTGGTCGGTACAAGACAAGGTCATACGGACAAAACGCATTTGTTATGAATTTCTTCGTTCTTTCCAGTTGTTCACACAATAATTGATTTTATCGTCAAAATATAAACATCGCAAAGTAAAATCTATAGTTTTGATAATGATTACAAAAGTTCTATTAATTATTTTAACAGTTTTAAAAATGGTTGCAGCAATGAGCGGACTTTTATTAAAGTTCGAATATCCCTATAGAAAAACAGAAAATAAATTATTTAATTTATTCAAAAAATGTTTCTTTCTTTTGCTATTTTTGTCGAGCAGTTTTTCTGATTATTAAGAAAAGATTGAGACATTCTGTTGAATAAATATTGCGTGTAAAATAAAATCCAAAGAATATTTAATTGGTTTGCATTAGTTTGTTAGAATGGATAATGTTCGGGTTTTATCGTCGAGATAAGTAATGAGTTGTGAGACAAAAGGGATTCTGTATAAAGAGAACAAGTCTTAAAAAACCGTGTCCTATAGATTCAGGTTTTTTTCAATATTTAAACAGCTTTAAAGTGTTTTGTAAAGTAAGGAGCATTTTTGTATAATAAATCAAATTTATGTCTCCTTTTAATTCCTACAACAAACATCGATTGGTACCCTTAATTCCGGGAGAAAGTTTATATGCATTCTTGCTTTTACTGAATACGTCTACGTGCAAGTAGAATGAGAATGGAATCGAGCTTCGTCCAAAGAAATCAAATACTTTACTGAATCCCTTCAATTCCTAATGTTTATAAAACGCTAACATCGTTTTTTTCTGTTGAATTGCGCTCTTCTGTTAATTATCAGAAGATAATAAAATGAGTCTATTCCTAGTTGCTCCATTTTTTAAAAAATCTCTTTGATTTTATTCGTAGGGATAAAGGGACTCCTATGGTTTTGTCGAATACATTTTGCATATCAGATAGAATCAATAACATAATTTTCTGCCTCGACTGCCTTTTGATTCTGACATGGCAAACGGAAATGTATTACTGGTGCGAGAATGTTTGAATGTTGTGTGTTTGAATGTTGTGTGTTGATTCCGGATTGTGCCTCTCTGCCAGATGAATGATTTATACATTGACTTTTATATGAAATTAATTCCATTTATGTATAAGCTTAATGTTTAAATTTATTTCATATTTAAAAATGGTTATCGAATTTTCAATGATTTGAATAATTTATTTTTAATTTTTAAATAAATAAATCGATTTTTACTCTTTAAAATAATTAAGTCATATTAATTTTAAACAATAAAATTTGTGAGATTTATGTATTTTTTTAATATTTATATAACAAATTGTGGTTCAGGTAATTGGAAATTAATAGCTCTTATGGACTACAGTATTGTTGTCATTTATATTGTCGGGCTGGCAATGTCGGCATATATTGTCCTGCGAACAAATGAACTTTTAATAATAATTACGATATTGAAAGTCATCAATGTTCTCAATAACTGGTAATTTGGTTCTTGTTAATGTAACCAATGTTCTTTTGTTTAGGCCAACCATTTTTGCTATAAGTGCAGTGATGTTATCTCATCTTTTGAAAAGGTCAGCACCATATTCTACAAATTATTTGTTATATTTTATTTTTTTCTATTCTTAGTGACGTTTATGTTTTCCATGAAGGCAAAAATGATTGATCGAATAATCGATCTCTCATATAAATTGTTGAGTGTACAGTTTTATTATATAAAAGTGCATTATACATTTGAAGAGTGAAATCAGGAAGCGTAACAATTATGGTAGACTGCACGTCGACATTAAAGGGGAGAAGCTAGAAAAAGTTAAGAGTTTCAAATACTTAGGCTCTACTATCATAGAGAATGGAATGGAATATCAAAATGCTGAAAAATCTACCTAAATATATTACAAAAATAAAATTCAATTTTTTAAATGGTGTTATTGATTTTAGTAGAAACTGGCTATTATTTTTTAAATTGCTCATTAGGAATTGTTTTAATATTTGGAAATTTGGAATTTATTTGAAAAATACACGAATTCAAATCACGTCGTAGCCGTTCCTTAAGGTTCATTATTTCGTTAAGAAATCTTTAAAGACTCCGTTTTTTAATATCCTTAATAGAGCGAATAAACATTCTAGTTTGAATATCGAAAACGGTATAAACGCTACTAACAATTATAATTCTAGGATTATTATTATTATATTATAATTATTAATAACATTAAAATAATAATTTATTTCTTGTGCGTCATGAAAAAAGATGGTAACTTATCTTTTCGGATAATGAAAAAAACCCTTGGGAAATACAGTGACATAAAGCGTTTCTTCACTCCTTACCTCTTAATCCATCTGCTCAATTAGGAAAGTGACAGCTGACTTGATCTCATTAGTGAATCTAAACAGGTTTTTAAATTACCATTGAGAAGAGTTATTATTAAAAATGTTCAGTGATGCTTTTTGTTACTTTTAGTGCATGTCTTACCATAGTTTATTTTAATGAATGAATGAAATTAAAATCTCCATGCTAGAATTGCTGAACAACTCAACCAATTAGAATAAGACAAGCACGATGACACCAATGCATTTACGCAAACACACTTTTTGCATATGAAATAAGCAAAATATTTTAGAAACTAAGAAAATTGTTTATAAATATATATTATAAAATAATAATATAATAATATATTATATTATATATTATTAAATTAATATTATGTATGGAAAAAAGAAATCCATTATTTTGGCGTGAAATTCAAAACGTTATTTAACATGTTTCGGATTGTCCTCTTGGAGTCAAATATGCACCGTTTTGTTGTATAATTAGTTATCATTTTGAAGGTAGCTTCATAATGCCTCTCTTGTAGAAGTCTTGGTCATTATTGGTGAAATACTATAGTAATCGATTTTAACAACCTTCTATTGATCCCTATTTCTTATCACTCAGGAAATTGTGCAATGCGAGAAAAAGGAGGTAATCGCTTGGTGCCAGGTCCGGACTATATGGTGGATGCATTAAAACTTCCCAACCAAGTTCCCTGAGTTTCTGGCGAGTCACTACAGACGTATATGGTCTGGCGTTGTCATGATGGAACACAAAAGCTCTTCTGATGGCCAATTCTGGTCGTTTCATATAAATTGCTATCTTCAAACGGTACAGTTGTTGACAGTACAGATCTGAATTTAGTGTTTGGCCATACGGAAGCAACTCATAATATATGATTCATTTCCAGTCCTACCAAATACACAGTAGAACCTTCCTGGCCGTTAGTCCTGGTTTGGCGACCGTTTGAGGTGCTTCACCGTGCTTTGACCACGATCTTTTTCGTACAATATTGTCATATGTGATCCATTTCTCATGCCCAGTAACCATCCGTTTAAGAAATGGGTCGATTTCATTTTGTTTGGCCAAGGCTTCGCAGATAGAAATGCGATCCATCATGTTTTTTGGTGTTAATTGGTGTGGAACCCAAACATCAAGTTTCTTTTTGAATCCTGCTTTGTCCAAATGGTTTAAAACCGTTTTGTGGTCGATCTTCAAATCCTGTACGATGCTACGACTACTAACATGTCGGTCAACTTCGATCATTGCCGAGATTCTATCGACATTTTCAACGATAGGCCTGTCTGTGCAAGGTGCATCTTTAACATCAAAAATGCCTCTACGGAATCAACGAAACCAAAATTACGTGTAATTAGCTGTTACAGTATTGGCACCATGAACACCATTCACAATAACAGCCGCCTGGCTTGCATTTTCGCATTTATCGAATAAAATCTGTAAAATGTACCGATTTTTTTCTTTGTTGATCTTCATTTTTAACACCCTGTAACTCAGAACTGAACAAAAAAAAGCAAAAATAAATTTTTATGTTACTTTAACAAAGAGCATAAATTAGAAATTGTTTGATCGATAAATAATGAATTAAAATAATGAATTACTTTTTACTCAACCTAATATATGCAATTTCAACATTTTACAAAATAAAATTAACACTGTATTGTATATCAAATTAATTTTCAAATTGATTTACAATTTCGAAGATTTAACTTTAAGTTTCTGGATATTGTTTCTGAGAATTGACATTTGTTTTAAGGGTTCAAGTTATATTTTATACCATTTCTTCCTTAATTTCAATATTTTATGATTCATATACATAATTATTATATATAATTATTATATATATATATAAGTAAACATTCTATTGAAAATCACAAACTTGAAGAAGAAAATGATTAAATCAAATCGGTCGATAATGTTACAAGGCCAACAATTAAACAACGAGAAACGACAACAACTTTTAAGGATGGTTAATGAACAATGTCACCTAATCAAAGATGTCGCAAACAGTTTGGACATAAACTTTAACTCAACTAGAACAATAATTAACAATTTCCGTAAAAAACGGCATGATATTGTAACTACGAAAGAAAGGTCATGCTAAATTGATCTTGATACCAGAAGTTCTCGAAGTGATTGGAAGTATAATTTCATTGAATCCTTCTTACACTCTTAAAGAAATATTAGAGAAGGATGAGGTAATGGATTTATAATTTCATTTACTAGCAACATAAATGTTTATTAGATTTTAAAATTGCGTTAAAAAACCACATCGCGAGCTCAGGGTAGTAACTTCAAATGAAAATTTACTATTGAAAAAAGATTATCTTGTTCTGTTAATCAATGTTCCTTTTATCTGTACCTACAAAGATCATATACAAATGGAGAAAAAACAAGAGCAAATGTATCAGTACCTCCAGTTAAAGGAAGATCAATAACAATTCATTACAATTAAGGTAGTGAATTATCGCAAGGCAATAACAAAATCAACTGTTGATAGTAACATTTTTCTGAATACCTCACTGAATTATGTGAAAATGTGACAAAATATTTCGAGAATTAACAACTAGTTTATTATTCTAAATAATGCAAGGGTGCATAAATTCGACAAAATTAGTAGAAATACAGAACAATTTGGATTTCAATTTCAATTTTTATCTCCTTCTCGTATATGTTGATGTTCATCGAGAATGCATTTTCGAAATTAAAATCCTTAGTAAAATCAAGACTGGAAAAGAACGACCAAGGAGTGTAGCGACCCTTAATCAGCAACTTCCTTTTCCCACAGACTCTCAAATCCCACAACAACTTTTACGGCCAATTAATGAAAAAAGAGAACATTCTTTTCTAATTTTTTTACACTGTTGCTCCTTTATAATGATATTAGTAAATAAACTAGATCAGCAAATTAAATTGTTTATTAAATAAACTTGATATTTAAAAAAATGTTTTAATATTGTTTTTTTAATATATTGTTTGTGAATCGATCATGTTTTTTTATTGAATGAATTATATCCATTTCGAATTGTGAGTAGCGTTTATGCCACTTTCATTATCACTAAAATCAAGTGACGTCAAATCGAAATGCTGACGTATTTAGTGAAAGAATTCTGTGACGGTGTGACGAGGGGGAGGGGGGTTGGAAATCTGCTAAAATTGCGTGACGTCATTTATGGACAGCCCTTATTGGTGTTGATGGTTGTGTTGGTTTTTACAAGAATATGTCTAGAAACATCACGAATTGCGATGCGAAACTTCCATATTCTTATAATTAAACAGTCCTCCAAATGATATCTAAATTTTTGTTTAAAGTAATTTATGTTTATTTCTTAAAATTATGATATTGAAAAATAAAATGTTGATTTTATTCTGTAAAATGTTGAAATAGAGGTACGAATAGTAAATTATTAATTATAAAAATATATTTATAATACGTCATATTTTCTGATTTTCGGACAGTTCTGTACTCCACAGGACAGAAGGACTTAATGCACTTGTATGATCCGATTAAATTAAAGCATTGATAATTTTCATTAAATAAGACCAAATCCTTTCTGCAAACATTTGGTGTCTCCAGACATTCATTTATATCTGATAAGATATTATCTTAGTTCTCAACAAATGTAATCATTACCTTCACAAATGTTTCCATTATTGATTCTAAAGCCAGGAGGGCAGATGCAATTGAAACTACCGATAGTGTTTTCACATTCTAAGTGGCCGCAGATACCCTTCATAGCCAAACATTCATTTAAGTCTAAAAAAATCAATAATTTCTTGTATATATGGTAAATAAAATTTCTAACCTGTACAAGTACCATTGACTGATTGGTATCCTTCATCGCAAATGCACTGGTAATGCCCCATTTTGTTGACACATTTTCCATGGCTGCCACACGGTGGCGAGATGTTCTCGCACTCGTTGATATCTGCAAGTTGTGATACAAGAATGAAGATGGGTGGAAATAATTAAGAAATAAAAATTCTTTCGACCAAATAAACAGTAAAAAACGCTTTCAGTTCTTTAAAACAAATGATGTTTGTAGAGACAGTGGCAAGATGATTCTTGATTGTAAAGATAAACTGATCTTAACTTTATGGAAAGTTTTGTAACAAACTGAAAAACCTTTTAAAAAACAAAGTAGGGTGCATCTTGATATTATTGATGAGTCTCTCACTTATACTCTCAATCAAATGCAGTGAAACATGTACCGAATAAGCTATAATATGCCCTGCTTTCATTTTAGCCATGACCTCTAACTAGTCCAGCATCTTGGGATGCCCGAAAAAGAATTTTAAATCCCCGCATTCTTCAAACCGTGCTCAAAACTCATTAATTGTCGCGTGGTCTTTTTAAAGCTTATACGGTAATTAGAATATATGAAAAAATTAATTTTATTAAATTGTTCATTAAAATGTACGAATTGTATTTGTCAGTCATAACATAAAAATGAATTAAAACAATTTAACCACCTTAAAATTATTATATTTGAAATGCGAAATATTTGTAGACGATTTAGAGATAGAATTACAAGTCACTTATACGGTACTCTAACAATTATGTCATTCATCTGACACTAGCTGTTGCAACATTTATTACTCACCATGAACATTAATATGATTGGATAAATCACTTTGCACATTTCACCCTTTGACTTACAGCGGAATCTCCAGAGTTTTCTTGAATGAGAATTTCATTTCCAGACAACAAGAATGTCGAAAAAACTGTATCAACCAAACTTTTCCTGATATTCGATTGCACTACACAAATTGTTTTCGTTTCGATAATGTACTCGGTATTTCTGGACTAGGTACTGCTGGCTCGATTACGATGGAATTATTGAAACAACTTCTTAAATATGGTCGTATTTTCTAAGTTAGTAACTGGTATACCAGTCTGAATGTGTTTACAAACTCACCTGGACTTAAAACTAGACAGAGATAAGATTGAGGAAAGATGAAGTCAAATCCAAAAACAATGAAAACATGTTGACTTTGAAATGGAGACATGTAAAAGTGTTTATGTTAAGTTCGTAACATCGTTTAACTGAGGGCGGACTTGGATTAACATGATTTTTAAAAGCAAAAATATTCAAAGTAACATATTTTCTTGATTGCTTATGCATTCGAAAATAACCTGTAAAATGATAAAAAATTAGTTTTCCATCATCTAAATTTTGATGTTTTGAATGGGTTTTCAATTTTTAGCTGAAGCCATGCAGTAACATAACTCATTCAGAATCTCCAATGAAAATCGTCAATGGTATTTTTAAAAAGTATGGATTGTTTTCGACCAAGACGATTATCAGATCAACTTTCAACTTCAAGGCTTTCTGAACAATACTTTACGTCTCCTATTTAGCAACTTGAAGGAACACGAAGAAGTCATAGACGAACATGCTCCATTTTTACTGCATTTAAGGCAAAGATTTGCGTAGCTGATTGTTTTTGAACCCTTCAAACACTCTCACATTACTAGTATTTACATTTTTTGTACTTTATTTTGTTCAAAAACCTATTTTAAACTTTTTATAATACTTTTTGACATAAAGCGTCCTCAATTTCCATTTTTCTATGTCTACTTTTTTCGTAAACATAATATCAGTTTCAATGATATTTTATGACAATAAAAGCGCAGCACTCAAAGGTTTAAGGATGGTTTAGAATCATATTATGACTAATATGACTCTCCTCTAAAAATATTATTCATAGTTTTATCCAGAAGTCTCATTTAAATGACAAAACTGAAAAATCTCGCTGAATTGCTAATTTAGATCCAAACACTTTATCAAAACATTTTTCTCCATATTGAAATGTACCCCCACTTGGAATCCCGCCCCTGGTGGCAATACGAAATATTAATGAAAGATTAATTTTATAACACAGAAACAATCATTTTCTATTTTCCATTATAAATGGCTAAATAATAATAGGTTAGTAAATGAATAACATATTGATCAGTAAAAAACCTGAATTGAGCAGTAAAAAAATAATAAATTATCAAAAAAAAACGATTAAGTGAAGCAGAGAATTTATTTTGTCAGTTGCACCTCATTGCACAATCTAGATTTTCTTGGCTTTTGAGGGCTTACGCGTTTCTTTTTTTCATCAATAAGAACTTCTTCATCTGCTGCGGGTTGCGTGCATTGTTATAAATTAATTTTACATTAACAGCATGTTGGAAGATGTAAGTCTTCAGATAATCTTGAAAATTGCATATTGCATTCATCGATCGGTAACTTCTTCTATTTGCCAAGTGCTAAAAGATCTTTTTAAATTTCACGAAAGTTGTAAAGCACAGCTTTTTACCACGTTTTTATATTTTACTTAGTCTTTTTCATCTGCTTTCTCCATGATATCAGTCGGTATGGGGTACATTCGTCTTGAGCATTATTCTTCACTAATGATATCTTTTGAAAGTTAAGTTTCATAGAGAAAGTAGGTTCTGACGCGAATAGTTTGGCATTAACTTTAGTTGGACCACCTTCATCAGAGACAATTGTTGATGCTAAGCTCAAGAATATTCACACTAAATGGCGTTCT
>MQRK01133103.1:0-20884 GCA_001938485.1 Girardia tigrina | reverse complement strand
GTAAATTTGATGGTTGATGGTATGTTTGATAAGGTATATTGCATAGTTGATAGTATGATGGTAATGGTTGATAATGTAGTTCTTATAGTATTTTATATATTATTCAGTATTTTCTGTATTGTTACATGTTCAGTTGTGTATTGATATGATGAATGCAATACGTTGACATGATGGATGCACTTTTTACTTCGGTTGCTATAGAAAGGGTCACTGTTACTATGGAGACGGTAACCGTTACCATGGTTACAAACGCCTTGAATCACTATATCCGTTGCTAATGAAAAATGTCCCTTGGTTACCGTTACCAAGTGAACCGGAACCGTTGCCATGGTAACCGCGACAGTTGGCATAGTAACGGGCTACCCCGGGGGGTGAGGGAGAACATACATTTTCCCCCACTTATAGTCGCACGATAATGTCTTTTTATTAAAAAAAACTTTCAAAGGTAAATTATTATTGTTTAATCGATTCATTAAATTGTAAGCAATTCCGAATATAATATTAACTCCGCATTAATATTATTTAAATCTTTTTATATTCGACAGTTTGAGCGACCGATAGATGATGGTGCTCCAAAAAAAATTAAAACAAGAAACAATATGTATAAATATATATATGATGATTTTAGATAGATAAATATATTTTTATATATCATCTTACGTATGATCACTAACATTATATTTCATTACGAAAATCTCACTTTGTAGAATGAATAATATTTTTCATGTATTTGGTGTAGGTAAGTGGGCAGAGAACAAATGCCGGTTTGTATATTCCATTCCTCGTTGATTACTTAAGCAGTAACACAACGATATTGAGTGGAAGTTAAGTTTGATCTTCCAGATGTTTTGGGTGATGAGTAATACTTAGGACTTTTAGCGTTTTTAAGGTTACCAAACACCGTTGATTTACTTATATCTAAAATTTGTAGAATTTTCTTTTATGATTTTTCTTATACATGCATGGTAAATATTCTCATACACATTTCAGTATCTATCGTTTTTCTACGAACGATATTTAAAAAAACGAAAATGTATGTTTATTAAATCTAGTAAAATAAAATTACTTAAGACTTATATTTAAATCTTAAGATTGAAAAATTTAAATAAAAATCATATCTTAATGTGATGACTCATCACTGATGAGTTTCAAAAAGGGCTTCGAGTTTTGCTGGTAATATATTATATTTTAATATTATATATTATATTTTATCATAATATTTTAACATGATATTATACTTTATTTTATCATTATTTATATATTCATTTGAACAGATGGAAATTGTATTGATTTACTCATTAAATAAAAATAAAAAAACTTACTATTTCAATAGCTTTATTTATTGCAAATTTATGTATTTTATATTTATTCAGATATTTAGCACGGAAATATTTTAACATCAGAGGGCAGACTAAACATAAAAAACACAAGAGCCTGAAGTCGGTCAGGTTCAGTAATCCGATACCCCTTGGTCCTATGTAAGTCAGATTACAGACTTTAAAAGAAATTTAGTTTCAAATCTCAATAGAATAAGAAATTATTTTTCAGTACTCTATCTTTACGTCGAATTTCGTTTAGTCTTTATCTTTAAATCTTTTCCGCTCAATATTTCAACAATTCATTATCGCTAATCCTTCAAATATTCACGATATTCACGCAAGTTTATGGCACTATCATAAAATAAAGATAATTCAGCCAAAGTTTAATCTATTTATCCCAAACGGTTTTTGTGGAGTATTAAATAAAACTGTTTTTCGATTTTATTGTTTTAATAGTAAAATTCAAATTAAATCAATAATGATTAATTTCCAAATTCATAGGAGTACAAGACATGAAAAGATAATATTACAACGAAGAACAGGTGGAAAGTCAATTTTTAAGAACAAGAAGAAAATTAAAATCAATTTTTGACCACGTGTTTGATGTCTACCGTCAACTTTTTTTCAGAAAATGTCTTTTTTAACAATAAATTTAAAATTTTAATAATAAAATTATCAATAACTTTCAAACATAATATTAATACTCGTGAATATATGGTCAAACATAAAACTGTTGGCTCTCTTGTTCTTATCCAGTTTATTCTTCTCCCAAGAGAAAATGTAGTGACAGTTTTGCTCGAATTAGGTGGCGCATTAGCATGTCTAATCGTAAGCTTAAGTTTTGGCAGAATATCTTTTTGTTTTTAATTCAAAGACATTTATTTCACAATTCTCTATCTTCAATAAAAGGGTAAGCAAGATTTCAGATAAAATGTATAAGGTAATGATTAATTTAATCTACATGTTAGGATTTTTGAGAGCTGACATAAATATTTGAATTTTAATATTTAAAATCCATCGAGGAAATTTTCAAAATATCTAAAAAAATTCATATATTAAAAGAAAGCGGATGAAATTTTAGAGTAAAAAAATGTTTTAAAAATGAAAATTTATGAAAATTTTAGATTTAAAAAAATTTTAAATTAAAATCTCAAATGAGAATTTTATTATCGAAACATTATTATAAAAATGCAAATTTTTGTGTTGTATTAAAAAATTTGGTGTTACCCCTTCAACTTTTAATTTCGAACCTAACAAAACATAAAAAGGAAGAAATAAGTAATTAGATTTTTTTACAACATATCCCATGAAATGCTGTACAATGTTCTAAATCTATAAATGTTGTAACCTTCTAATTTTAAAAGTATATTTTTTACTGCTTTTCTTTTTCAATGAATCTTTCAAGATAATCCTCCTGAACGTACTTTCATTATTGTGAGGAATATTTTGAATGTTTGATATTTTGTGTTTGAATGTTGTATGTTGATTTGGAATTGTGTCTCTTCTGCCCAGATGGCTGATTAATATTTTAATTATTATTATCTAAAATATGTGATGTTTAAATTTATTTCTAATTTAAAATAATGGCAAAATTTTAAATAAGTTAATTAATCTTTACAAATTTTATTAAATAAATCAACTTAATATTTTTTAAATAATTAATAATCATTTTAATTTTTATCCAATAAGTTTTGAGTAAATATTTTAATAAATTATTTATGTCTCTGTTTGGTAAATCCTTTAGGAAAATCCTTTTAGTCACGCCATGCATGACTTTGGAGGCAATAATTAAATATGAAACAGCACCAGGTGAAACATGTGAAGAAAAGTTAAGAGCTGCGTTCTCCAAGGAAAAAACCATACTAGATTTAATGAAAGAAATGTTAGATTTCAGAATTGGCAGACGAACTAATAGAAAAACTGGTAGAAATAAAGTTGGGTAAGAAAGAACTATCGAATTTAATGTACGCTAATTTGATAGATGATGATGATGATGTACAAAAACAAATTGCCATTCAATGTATCACGAAATATGAGAGATTGAAGAAATACAAACAAGAATGTTCGAACATGAGAAAAAGAAAAGAAACGCACCAGTGGCAGCATATAATACAAAAAGAGAAAATGAAGTGAAAACAGTGGAAAATAAAAGGAGAACAACAAGATCGCGGAATAGAGAAATTCCAGAAGATACGAGAAGAAATTTTTAAGTCAGTCAGTTGCTTTGGTGATCGGAACCGTTGAGATGGTAACCGCGACCGTTGCCGTGATAACGGGCTACCCCACCTCCTCGGGGGGGAGGTGGTGTCGAATGCCCATTTTTCCCCTACTGTGCGTGTGTGTGTAAGTGCATGTAAATAATGTTCTTAACCAACATCCAATAAGAATACAGCTTTAGTTGCATATCCACTATGCTATTATGATATATAAAAGTATTTGTGTCAAGTATTTGTGACTATTCCGACATGACTGGCAACCAACCTTTACCCACTCTGAGGGCACAAATTGTCGCTTTACACGATACTGGAGTCTCTAATCTTGCAATTTCCCTATGATTCAATATTAGCGAGGCTGCAGTAGCCAACACTCTCCATTTTCATCAAGCCACCGGTGCCTTTGCCTATACGAAACGCAGTGGAAGGCTGCGTATTACAAGCAAGGTGACAGATCGAGTCATTATGAGATCCTGCAAGACCAATCCATTTGCTGGTTCCTGCGCAATACAAGCTGATCTTTCAGCTAACATTGATAAATTTCCTAGCGCACGAACCATTCGTCACCGTTTGGTTGAAGGAGGCTTTTGATCTTTCAAGCTTGTCAAGAAATAGCATTTACCGTCGAATAATATTCGTGATAGGCTCGCGTTTGCAAAAGCTTACCAATATTGAACACTGTGGATCAATGGTGTTCGGTAATGTTCAGTGACCACAATCTGTCAGCAAGGCACATGGATCCACACGGTGCGCCGGCCGTCTGGTCACCGCTTTAGGCCACAATACACTGTTCCCACTGTGCGGAGTGCGCCGAAAGTTATGATTTGTGGCGCAATTGCTGGCAGAGGTCGATGCGGTCTTTGGTTTTGTCCCAAGATAACTACTATCACTTCGCCTGTGTACAACGGCATTCATCGCAATAAGTTCCAACGCTTTCTTCAAATGCGTCAGTGCAATTATTTCCAATTCTTTACGACAATCGGAGACGTTCTTCTCAATAGTTGGACCACGATCAAGCTTCGCAACCCTTTCCGAGGCCAAAATTATACCAAAAAAGATGATGGTGACTGTTTTGTGATCTGCAGCCCGTGTTATTCATCATAGCTTTCTATATCCAGGAGAAACAAATACGGTAGAGAGATGCTGTCAGGAAATTGTCAAAATAAACCAGAAACTCCAAGAACAACAACCAGCATTAGTCAATAAGGAAGGGCCTATTCTTCTCCACGACAACGCTCGGCCACACATCAAACGTCTGGTTTTACTTGATTAATAAAGTTGATTCTACGCTGAGATATTTGTCTTTAAAGTTTAAGATTAAAAAACGACATTATTTTTTAAACAACCTAATACATATAGCAATATCGATATTTCTATAGGTAACCAGAATTAAATAATTAATAAATAATTTGAAAATTAAAAGCAGAATTAGTATTTGTTGTTAATGACATTATACTAACATTTTAAAGAAATCAAGCTCAGTGTCTTTCTTTAAAAGAATAATTTATTTGATTCGTTTCCAAGGACACACTATACATTGTTTACCCCATATCAACTATATTTACCCATTTTTTTCCAAAATTATCCAATTTAATTCTTTTGTTTCAGACTGGTCAACCAAATCCTCCTTCAACTGTCTCAAAATATTCTAAAACTGCAAACCGAGATAGCCGAATACTGATATAAAAGACCCAATATATTCATTTTGCTTCTCATTCCATAACTTATATTCCTTTGAGAAAATATCGTAAGTCTACTATAAATTTATAAACGTATTTTGTTTTCGCTTTTGCCTCAATTGATCCGAGATTATCTCTGTAAACTGGTTTATTGTAAATCAGACGTTGCTTAGGAATCTGTATGCATTCCTGGAATCGGATCTCTTTATCGCGTTTTGAAGGCAATGTAAATCGATTTCAGTATGAGATCATATTACAAAAAACATCATGTAACTATGTGATTTCATTCTACTGCAAAACAATGACTTTAAAGATGACTTCAACTCAACGAAATCTGGTTAAATCATCATCGTGTCTTCCCTCTGGATAGACTGAATCAATCATCAGACCTGAATCCAGCAGAGCAGGTGTGAGAAAAACTGAAGGGTTCCTTGACCAGAAAAAGAGATACCAATGCAACATAAGAAACCCTGAGTCTGTGATCTTCAACCTACCGGACTCTGAGCCTAACTCATAGTGATAATCAATTTTTGGATCGTTTTAATAAAAGTAGATTTTCACCAAGATTTTTGATTTTTAAAAAAAAGATTTTTTAACCCAGCCTTAAGCATTTGACCAAACAAACTTCCAAGACATGAATTTAAACTTCGAGTGTTAAATTATAAAGAAAATGACAACGTCAATACGAGAAAATAGAACAAAATCATTTTTTTAATTTCTAAGCAAAAAAAGTATGAAACACATTTTGAGACGAGAAGAAAAAACTGACGATAATATTTATAATTAAAGAAAAAAATTGATCCTAATTCATTTTTTAAAATTAAAGTAACAAAAAACTGTCAAAAAACGAAATATAATCACAGAGCAAAAATTATTTTTGATACAAAGTGAAAGATTCATTTCTTTTAATGAATATTAATACGGAAGACATTGATTAAAACAATGGAAATAATATATTTGCTTGATAACAGAAATAATAATCATAATAATTATTAATGAGGAAAAACTCTCCTCAATGATTCTGTTTGATAATTTTAATAATTAATAGTTTTAAAGTTATTCAACTGCTCAAATTTATTATTAAGTTTTAATAAATTTTAGTATATAAATTTACTCATTTCGAGCGCGCCTCACTCACTTTATATAATTTTACTTCACACATAACATAATTAACATAATTAACGGAACCAATGAAGCTCTAGTTTATTCAACCTTGCAAAGATTCGGAAATTACTGTTTCTTTTGTACTGTTTCAAAATATTAAAAATAATTGATTAAAATGAAGCATTAAATTATCACCTCCGTATTAAGTACCCTGAAAATACCAAATTTAATACCGAAGACCTGTTAATAAAGTTTGATTAAAATTTTTCAAACATGCAAAGGGATTTACCCTGTTGAAAATGCATTTTAGATGAGTGTCCAAGGACACTTAAAAACACAGTTTTATGAAAACAAAAATATATTTAAGGAACGTGATCAATGGAAACAAAATAATCAAAGAAATCTCTGATTTAAAAGAAAATATTATTCAAATTAAAGGAGTAAAGAATGGTCAATATACAAGAATAGAAAATACCTAGTAGCAGAACTAAAATAACATGATGAAACTTAGTACAGAAGAGATTACTCTACAGAACGGGAATAATCTGAAAAAACATATAGAAAAGAAGATTTCACAAGACAGAAATATCCCGGAGGTAAAAGAAAATTCAGAGATGATCAGGGAACAGACAATGCACGATCCAAAAAAAGAAAACACTCATCAAGTTTGATTCATCGAGATTCATTTAGATGCTATCTCACCGTCGACTGCAGAGTCACTACTCCATTCAGCATTCACACCCAGATTTGCAACAGGGCCTTCAAATAACGGGCTGCTTGTCACGTTAGGAATATGATCACTACCAGCTTTCGAGTAGCGAATCACACAGCCTCGGACACTTTAGTTTAGAGACGAACTCTACTTTCCAAGGGACATGGCTTGGAAGTATATCCGACTGACTTGCAAAGTGTTCCGAAGCAAATGATCCCAATATTGACAATGTACACGTTTTTACAACCGCGATGATTATTTACCCGATTAGCTTGGAATACACAAATTATTTTTTGAGAAGACAATTTGCTATTTGTTTGTAAACTTTGCATGGCTGTCGTAACTTGTTATAAGTTCATCTTTAAAATATTCAGAAATGAGAAAAAAATATTAATTTTTAACAATTCAAATAATGTCTTAGTTTTCTGTCTGATCATAATTTCGAACATAAAAAGACAAGTAACAAAATACCTTACACATAATCGTATAATCACCATTAAAAAATTACACTTGATGCGTTTGTGATGATCTCTTCCTGTTGTAGGTCTCAAAAGTTCTTTACCAAATAATAAAAAATGTATAAAAACTATTTTAATTTAAGCAACAATTGAAAATCAATTCGGATTAATTTATTTAATAATTAATCTTTTTCATTGTAAGTAGCGTTTATGCCTTTTTCATTATCCAAAATTTCAGAAGCCATATTTATCGAAAAACTTGATTAATAACAATAAAATACAAATATACAGGTTTGCTCAAAAGCTTCTGCGGATGAATAAAGCTTTCTAAAATTAGTTCTATGCAATCGCGGTTAATGAAATGTTTACTATATATTCTTCAGTAGTTTTGATAACAATATATGTTAAAATTTTCACAATTTGAACAGAACTTTTACAATAATTTACTTAATTTGTATGAAATTAAACATTGTTTAAATATACTACGAATTTATTTCGTTTTTCTAGCGAGTATTCGTACTGAAAATGTAGTTTTCTCGAGAAAATAATAAAGAAATCATTTATTACAACTTGAAGAGAGAACTGTCAACTGCCAATAATGATAAAGAAATCAACTGCATCCTTGGTGAAGGCACAGTTGGCCTCAGAACATGCTCCGACTGGGTAGCAAAATTTAATAGTATAAACTCTGTCTGTGAGCATGAGCCACGTAGTGGACGGCCGTCATACAATTTGGAAGAGGAGATACTAACTATTCTCAAAGAAGATCCGCGAGCTACAACAAGAAAAAATGCTGAGTGCATTGGGAGTGACTAGGAGACTGTGAGAAGATGATCGATTCAAATGGGAAAGCGCTATTTGTGCAACGTGTGGATAACATATGCTGCCCCAAACGGCTACCATCACACAAGAGAAGATTACTCAGCTTCGTCTCAACATTCTTGAACATCCATTATCCTTGCCAGACTTGGCTCCCTTGGATTAATACCTTTTTCGACCAATGAAATCTGTGTTGCAAGGAAATGATTTCGCCAGTTCATCTACTGTAATACACGATATTCAACAATGGGCTGCCTTAAAACCGCAGCAATTCTTCCAGGATGGCATCAAAAAGTTACCGGGAAGGTAGCAACGATGCATTGAGCATGATGTTGAATATTTTGAAAACTTATGTGACGTTGATGATTAAATACTTTGTTGATATTTATGTTATTGAAATTTCGGCAGAAACTTTTGAGCCAAACCTGTATAGACAAATTCCTTGTTAATTCAATTATTTCGCAGAAATCCATTTATTAAATTTTTGTGTCAATTTAATTTTTAAAATTTAACTTATAATTATAAAATTAATTTTTTAAATTATCACTAAAATTTTTTTTAAATATTTTTATTTTTAAAAATAAAACTATTAAATTTAAATTTACCTCACGCATTTTTAAAAAAAAAATATTTCTTAAAATATTATAAATTTTAATTCGTTTATCATTTATTTTAAAATTCTTATTTCAAAACTTTTATAAGAATATATCAATTTTTATGGCTATAAACATTCTTTTAATTTTTATAAGTATTTAATTTTGTTGGTTTTTTAATTTTAAAACCTTTTGTATTTATTTAATTTTTAAAACTTTCAAATTTAAAAAAAATTTATTTTGGAGAAGTGAAAATTTAAACTAACTTCTCATAATCATTATAATATAAATAAATTTATTTCTGTTTGAATCATTAAATTGGTTATTTTTTAAATTCTTCAAAGGTTGTCGACTATATAATTTTATAATAAAATGTAGCAAAAATAGGCGCTTATGCATATAAAATCAATGATTTTATTATTTTTTTTACTAAATTTAATGACATAAAAATGAAAAAATAACGTTCCAAACACATCTTCATTTTAAAATTATTAAACGAATTTCTCGATTATCCCAGAATTTGAATGTTTTATAAACTTGAAAATTGTCTCTTGGTCGACTCATTCTCGGTTTGATAAGATGTACATGGGACATTGCGTAAAAACGTTTTAGATAATAATTACAAGAAGATTATTACAATAATAAATAATATAAAAACGAAAAATATATTTTAATTAAAAAAAACTTAAAAATGACAGAATATCAAATGACCGAAATCCAATAAGACCGATTAAATATTTGATTTAAATATTAATACCGGCTAAAGATATATAAAACAACTTGTTTCTCAAAAAATATGTTTTTTGAATATTGGTGTTAATCTTTTTTTTACTTATGAAATTGAATAATTATTTATGATAAAATTTAATAATTAATTTAATAATTATTTTTTTATTTAATTATGATAAAATTTGGATGTCGGAATCAACTTTTAATAATAATCCTGAGGATGTTCCAAAATCATCTCAAAATAACTATTTTTCTAATTTTCGCGTATTTCGTGTTCACGTATTTTGTTAACGTACGTATTTCACTTTATAAAATATTAGGAATTTTGATACCATTTTGATAATTAAAATTCATTTTACCCATTTCTTTAATAAATATGTGATATAAATAAATGCGTTTATTATACAAATATTATTATTAATAAAAATAAATTTAATTATTTTATTTACTTGAATTTTACAATTAATTTTAATTGTAATTGATTCTATGTTAAACAACGTAATTTATGTTTCTTTGTTGATTTAGTTTGAAGAAAATAACAAAAATGAATAAAAATTTATATTAAAAATATAATATTATAATGAAAAAAACGTCAATCAAAACTAAATCTAATTAATAAATAATTTTATCCTTTTGATCTTATTCTAATGTATGGATCAGTTTGAAAATTGTTTCATATCACTGTAAAGATTGTTATGCTTCTCAATTCAGTTTCTGGTTCTTGAAAGTTTTTCTTGTAACATTTGAAGATTGATAAAATTTGGCTATTGTCGAAATATTCTTGAACCATTACTGTCGTTCTTCCGTCGTCGTTGTCATTGATGTTGTCAATCTTTATAAACGTATCTGTATTCAAAAAATTAAAACAATTCCATTTCAAAAATACATTAGTTTGGTTGACCCTTGTCAAATGATCATTTGGAACTTTTCCCTAAATAGGACATCCAGTTATTTTAAGAAACTCAAATACTCTTTTCTTTTTATTTTTTATTTTTAATATTATTTTATTGCTTTTTGTTATGATCAATGATCATATGTACATTTTTTTGCTAAATTACATTATAAAAATATTAACATTAAAGTTTTTTCCTTATGTTCAAATTGACTTCCTTGAATTGCAAAACCTTGTCTTAATCTTGTTGAAGCTTGAAGTGTAACTACTGTAACGTTATTCTAGATATCTAACAAGAAGAATTTAATTTCACAAATGTGTTTATAGTACGTGACATTTTATGTCTATTTCAGTAAAAATAACTCATCACATTCAGATCTTCTCTTTTCAATGACCAATGTTCAGTTTCAATGAGATCAAGAGTAACAAAAAATGGTAGACACAAATATGCTGTCAGAATGTCCCATTGTTGATCGACCGAACGAATAGCTGATCCGTACATTGACTCATGCGCCAACCTTCTATCAATTAATAAACTAAAATATTTGTATCACAGCTCTTTGACACTTTCAGAATTGCTTTCATGAACTAAACCTTTCTCCTTTCCAAGAATAAATAGTTGTCTCGACATAAATTTGGAAATTGGAATACATTTATTGTCCTGGACATATCTGCGAATGTCATTACGGTTGGTCATCAATAAAATCGTAGATAAATTGACTCAATTATTTATTGATAATAAGTTTTTTGTAGCCTCCTCATCTTACCGAGTTTATGAAGCCATATTTACGCTATTTGATGATCGTATTTCTTGTTTCTGATTCTGATATATCCATCTGTTTGGACAGAGTCATGAACTCTTCTGCATTGGTATATACTCTAATGGGTCTTTCCTTGTAAATTTACAAAATTCAAAAGTAAATTATTTAAGGATACATAAAATTTTATAAAAAATACTATTTTCATTTTTCTTCTTGACATAAGATGATATTTTGTCAAAGGAATGAACCCAGAAATGATAACAGGAGTGGACCTTTTGGATAATTTTGGGATAAAGCTGATTAAGAAATCAATACAAAATAGTGATGTATTTATGATAATGGAAAGCCCATCAGATGAAGATAGATTGAAAAGGATAGCGGACCTATGCGGAGGTAAGGTCGATGATCAGTTGATGAACATGATAAAAGAGTTTAAGTCGATATTCATGGCAGATAAATGGGATATTGGGAAAACATCATTGACGAAACACAAAATAGAAACTTATGGTGAACCGGTGTTAGTAAAGCCGTATAGAAAACCAAGGCATTTTGATGAAAAATTAGACGAAGTTATAAAAAATTTTGAAGAAAATGATATAATCGAAAAATGTAGTTCACCATGGAACTTTCCATTGGTATTCGTCTGGAAGAAAGAGAAACAAGAAATACGAGTGTGCATGGATTTTCGACAATTAAATAAAGTTACTCTCAGACCAGCATTCCCTATGCCAAATGTGGATGATATGTTGAACACATTGAATGGTGGAAAGTATTTCACTACAATTGACTTGGGAAACGCATACTATCAAGTTGAACTTGATGAAGTATCAAAGATTAAAACGGCATTCTCGACAAGGAATGGTCAATATTGTTTTAAAAGAATGCCTTTCGGAATAGCAGCCGCTCCGGCCACCTTTCAAGAACTAATGGTAAAAATTCTTGGGGAATTGAATTGGAAGGAAGCAGTCATATATCTAGACGAAATCTTGATATTTTCTAAAGATAAGAAAGAACATCTACAAAGAATAAAGAATTTGTTTCAAAAAATCAAAGAATTAGGTTTGAGGATAAATCCTGAGAAATGTCAATTTCTAGTAGAAAAGACCAAGTTTCTGGGCTACGTAATAAGTAAAGATGGTATAGAAACTGATAAAACAAAGATTGATGCGATTAACAAATTTCAAAACCCATCATGTATTAAACATTTAAGGAGTTTCTTGGGTTTGACAAATTATTACAGAAAATTCATAAATGATTATGCAAGATATTCGAAAGTTTTAGAAGGTATGTGTGGCAACAACAAGCATAAGAAAATAATATGGACAAAAGAATGTGACGAAGCTTTTCAGAGATTAAAAGAAAGAATTGTTCAAACTCCAATCTTGGCGTATCCGGACTTTGATACAGAATTTATATTGGACACAGATGCGAGTTTCGATACGATTGGAGCAGTACTGTCACAAAAAGACTTGAGTGGAAGAGAAAGAGTTATTGCATATGGTTCTCATAAGATGAATAAACATGAACTTGGTTATTGCATTACCACAAAAGAATAACTTGCGATATATTATTTCACTTAGCATTTTAAGCATTTCCTATATGGAAAAAGATTCTTGTTGAGAACAGACCACAAAGCTATTACGTTTATGATGACCACAAAGAACCTAATAACACCGCAATTTCAAACATGATAAATTTTCTTAGCGGTCTTGATATGAGAATGGAATACAGGAAAGATGAAAGACATTTAAATGCAGATGCTCGGTCGAAAAACTCATGCGAATTATGTAGTCAATGCCAAACAACACATGATGAAGCGAAGAAAGGAAAGATTAAAACTCGAATTCTAGCGTTACACGAAGAACCAAAAGTTTCAAATGGCAGAATGACAATGAAGAAATCGAAAAAATTAAGAAAGGTTTGAAAAAATGAAGAATAAATAAATGGAAACTGAAAGATGACATTGTAGCAACGGAAAATAATAAGTACTAGATCCCGAGAACAAATAGAACCGATTTTATTGAAGATATGCATAAGATGGTATGTCATACTGTGAGTAAAAAGGTTTTTAACTACCTCAGAGATGATTTTGATATGGAAAATATGAGAAAAAAGATAAAAGAAGTTGTTCAAAGTTGCAAAAATTGTCAAAAGCGAAAAACACTAACTGCGAAAACATGAGAGGAAAAGACATATACAGCAATTTGCAGATGAACCTTTTCAAAAGATATATTGACTTTTGTGGACCATTCAAGACGAATGTTAATGTATATTTTGGCGACGACCGATTTATTGGCTTTGCAATGATAATAAGACGAAGACATGAAATAAGTTACGAATTGCAACTCGACAATGATAAAATACTAATAAGAAATGTAGAATAGCTAAAGCCATTTAAATCAAGTGGGATGTGAGGGATAATTTGGAATGTTGTAAGTTTGTTGTTTGTATGCTGTTTAGATTTGTGACTCTCCTACTCAGATGGGATTGATATGTTTATTGATTTATTTAATGATATTAATTTTCAGTACTAATTAATTAAAGTTTTATGATTATGAATTTTAATAATATTTTTAGTAAACGATTTTAACTTATTAAATTTAATGTATTTTAAAAATTAATGTTCATTTAAAAATTACGTAATGTCTTTTTATCCAATAAAATTAGAAATTAAAAATTAATACTAAAAAAAGTCCCATTCATTGATTTTTTCATATTTGAATACTTAATCAAAAACTATATCAAGCAAAGAAAGATGACCACTGACAATTGTTGTGAAGAATCTGTTTGTGTTGTCAATAAATGTTTGCATTCAAATTGTGATGTTGTTAATAATTATTATTGTCGTTATTGTCATTATTCTCTTCATTTATAAATGAGAATCTAACGCCAAATCTATTTCGGGGCTAAACTCTCTTCCAGAAAAGGAGAATCTATTTGAAGACCAATTTCTGGATCTAGGGTTGTAATAGTGTTACTATTTTTATCTTTAAAGAAAGATGAGATTAGTGGTTGAATTTTCTTTTATTTCTTGTTGAGTTGGATTTGGTAAATTTTTTTCCAGTCATTTTTTTATATTCTATTTGTTTTGCATTTTTCATTTTTCAAAAATTTAAAATTTTTTTTCAACAATTTTTTTTCATTGATTTTTATATTTTATTTATTATATTATATTTATAATAAAATTATTATATTATATTTATATAAATTATTTATATTATTTATTATTATCAAAAATTATAAAAAAATCATCGATTTAGCCCTTTTTTTCACTAATTTTATTCAAATTTTAATAAAATTATAAATCATTACCCAAGAATTATAGATCATACCCAAGGATTTTTACCCGAGTTTTCCTATTTTTTTATTATTTTAAGATTTGAATAATTAAAAAAAATAATTGTTTGTTTTAATTTTTAATTAATTTATTTTTTTCAACTGGTATTCATTTTTTCAGTATTATTTATTAAGATTTAATTCCAATTTTAATTATGAATTTTTATAATATATTTTTTTATTAGAAAATATTTATAGAGGGTTGGGATAATGTCAGTTAGAAGTACTCAAATATCATATATTTTGATTCTTGTGGTAATTAATTAAAATAGGCGCTCCGGTGATTGAATGAAAGAGGGCCTTGATAATTTTCAAGAATAATGATGGGATTTTCTGGCTCGGGACATCTTGTCGGTATTCTTGTTTCATTTAACTCACAGACTTTAATCTCGGAATCCTTCATATTTATCTTAATATTTCATTTAAAACTTTTGATTTATTTTTCAATTAATATTACATTTAACATTTATTTAATTATTATAAGATGTTAGTAAAAAGTCTAGGCCGGCTTTACTGTCTCAGAGTTAGTATTATTTCCAAAAATTATTTTTAAAAAATCATTTAACTCGATTTATTTAAAAAAACATCTGCTTCCTGATATCCTAAAATCACGGATAAAAGAAGCATTTGAAGAAATTAGAAAATATTCATAAATCAAAAATTGTTTGCTTCCAAATTTGGGCATTTATTAAGAATATCTACTTGCAGTCAACTTGACTTTAGGACTCACCATCTCTGTAAACTATTAAATATTTGGTCAGAGAGTTTAAAGGTGGTTGAACCTCTATTGTTTATCAAGAAAAATCAGGTCCACCACAAGAAAGTTTTGACTTGGTTAATGAAAAATCTGAGAAGATGGTCCTGGAAAAGTGTCGATTTATCAAATGATATCACCGAAGCTAAATATCAGTGTTCGTACAGTTTACACTAAATTGAAATTCATTTGTATCAGAAAACTGTGATCTATATTCGTATCCAGTTTCTTGACTAATGAAAGAATGCAAATGCGCTTAGAGTGCAATTTGAACAACTGGAACCGGTGAGACTAGCACGGTAAAACTTTCAACGGTAAAAAAAACGTATTTGTCGGAAACAAAGCGTGAGTTAGCAGAGTGAAAATTGTCTGAAGAGAAGCCATCTATAAAAAAGCAAACGGAGACAAGTCATGAACGATCTATGATACTTTCAATTTTCTGGGATCATAGAGGTGTTATTCTCATGAATTTGGTTGATAAAAACATCACCACCAACGCTGCCTATTACAGCCAAATCGTGGCAAACTCCAAAAAGAATAGACGAAACAATAGAACAAGTCACTATGGTTTCTCAACGAGAATGCGCAACTGAATACAGCGGGATTTTCTAAGGCCACAATTAAAGGTCTTGGACTAGTGATTGTCAATCATCCGAAGTACAACCAAGATTTAACCCCTACTGATTTTTGCCTCTTAATGAACATAATGTTAAAAAAGGATGCTTACATACGTTAAGCTTGTTGTGTTCGTAAAATGGACATTTTTGAAATTCGTTTTCATTGTTCAACTGGATAATTTCTTAAAAGCTATGTAAATATATTTATGTATATAATAGATATAGAACAAATATTTGTTAAATCTTTTTAGATAAAAACAATGTTGGACATATTTTGATCGCAGTCTTTAATAATCTGGCGAAGATCTCTTTAGATTGGATAAGTTATAATGTTATAAGTTATACAATGAAGTATAAATGAATTTTTCTATCAAATAAGAAATTGTAAAGGAATTTAATGATTCAAATAAATTATTGGTTATCATTCGAATTATTTGATTAACTTCGAATATTTGTTCTGAGGACTTGACTATTTATCAATCATTTGGTATCTCTTGTAAATTAAACATTTCAAATGGATCGAAAAAAGGACCACAGGAAAATGGAAAACTTTAACCATTTTACTACATGAAGAAGGTTACCAGCAGAATATTATTATTAGACGTTTATTTGTATTATGTGTAGCTGTGAACAAAATTTTTCAATGGATTTCAACCAAAATGACAGAAAAACTTCCTGAAAGACCACCAATGGATTTTCAGCTAGCGAATAGTGCTATTTTTCAAAAAACTCTAATGCTCAAAAGTGTTGTTCAATGTCATTAATCCTTTTGGCGAAACAACCATGTTTGGGAAATTGACCATCAAAAATTTGTTTTATTTTTAAATGAAAGTAAATTTCAACATTATAAAAACAATTGCGAACAAATTCTATGTTCTCCTGGTTCCACACCTAATTAACTACACTTCTTCTCTTTAGCTGTGAAACTCTCAAACCAAGAATGAAGATGCTTTGCTTTTGTTGGTTTTGGTGTCCTTCAATATTTGTCCCAATATCAAATAATCAGTACTAAACATTACCGGAGTATTTTCAAGATGGAAATGCCAACCTGGGTACATAACATTTAGTGTAATGTGTTCCAGTTTGATTCACCATCATGTTGTAAGACTAAAGCTGTTACTCAATGGTTTCAAGCGAACCAAATCAAAATCAAAAAGTTGTAATATAAAAGTTGATTGTTGACCTTAAACATTAACTTTTTAAATATAAATTTAGATGAGTTTTGTATGTAAGAAAAGATTTATATTTTCGAAATTAATCTGAAACAAGTCTCAGAATAGATGGATAAATTAAATGATGAGTTTTCCTAACAACTGTAAAATATTTTAAATATCGGTTAATAATTTCTGAAAAAAAATTGTCAATAAAAATTCCGCAGAACAGAAATTCATTCATCAAGAAGATACGATTTCAGTACGGTTGCGCTGCTTTTGATTCAGATAATGAGTATCAAACAAGCAGAAAAAATTGGCGAATTATTTTACTTATGTTCGACACCGGTTTGGATCTTCTCTGGCATTCTTATTCCTATTCCCATTCTACAATCTTGTAATTACAAACAATGGAAAATAAATTATGGTTTTATTGAAATTTCATTATAAAATTATTATCTTATTGCATTATGATTAATACATTATATTGAAAAAGTATAATTAAACATTTTTTTCAAAATTGTGTTGATTTAACTATCTCAAATGAGTAAAAGAACCTTGTTTAATGATTTCGGATAATACAAATATAAAACTCAAAATAAAAATAAAAAAATATTATCCAAGAAAAAATATAGATAAAATGTGTATTTCATTTTATAAGGAGACAAACTTTTTATTTGTAAGTGTAAAAGTGAGTTTATAGATACAAAATTATTATTTTATCTATATTGTGAGGAATATTTTGTGTGTTGATGTTTTTGTGTAGTGTTTACATGTTTGAATGTTGTGTGTTGATTTGGGATTGTGCCTCTCCTAATCAGATGGATGATTAATAATTTAATTCTTGTAATCTGAAACTAATTTATTTAAATTTAGATTTAATATTAAAATTCTTATTCATTATTATTTTATTATTATTAACTTTTAAATAATTTTATTGATTTTATTTTTGTAAATTTTTAAATAATTAAAATCAAATTAATGTTTAAAAATGATTATAAAAAGTAATTTTATTTTAGAAAATAAATTTAAATTAAATATTTTAAATAAAATAATTTTCTTCGGGTTAGTTTAGATTGTAATGAGAAGTATTAAACACTGAGTGGTGGATTTAAGTGAGAGTTATACTATTGATCGTCATAGAGATGATCAAAATTGTCAATTTAATAAACGTTTTGTCAAATGTGTGAATTCTCTTAACATATATATGATGAGTTAGTTTAAATTTATATTTCGCCAAAATAATTTATTATTTTTTAATTTAAAATTTTTAAAAAAACTATATAAATACAAATGTATTAAAATTAAAAGTGATATTATAAAGAAAACCTTCAAAAATGAAATACTTATTTAAAAATAAAAAATGTTTACAGTTATAACAATTGATAAATTTTAATAAAAGTTTTGAAATAAAAATTTTAAAATAAATAATAAACGGAATAAACTTTATAATATTTTAATAAATAATTTTGTAAATAAAAGGCTTATGGAAAATTTAAATTAATTAGTTTTGGGATAAAATTTTATAAAAAATTTTAGTTATAATTTAAAAATTAATTCTATTAATTTAAAGTTTTAAAATGTATTAAATTTTACAAATTGAAAGAGAAGAAAAATTTAATTGATTAATTTTGGCGAGATAATTGAATTAACAAGAAATTTGGTAAATATGCGAATTATTGCCAATAATAAATTTTGGTATTAAATTATGACTCTAAACCGACTTTAAACAATAAATACTTAAAAAAAATTAATATACAAAATATATTAAATAATTTACCACCAAAACGGAAGGATATAAAAAGAAGACAAATAGGTAAAATAATAATACTGAACAAAAAGAAAGAGCTAGAAGCAATGTAAATAGAATAATTACTCAGTTATTTTATAATTGATATTTGGATTCGAATTTGCCAGAATAATCGGTATAAAACAATCACAAAATATTTATAGTCGTAAAGACGTTAAAAGAAGTATCAAATAATCGGAAAATATATTATCGGTATGTAATTAAAATATTTAATATAATATTATTAATTCTGCATTACATAGTGAGTACCATAATTTACTGTGGATAACCCGCGGATAATAATGTGGAAAAAGACGAATTTTCGAAAGATTTATACTTCCGGGTTATACATGACACAAAATTTAAATTTTTGAAGTTTTAGATACTGACATGGTAAAATTAATATAATAAAATAAGTAAACAAATGTATCTAGGACAGTTCACAACATTATATATACAAATATAAAACAAATATAAACCCAAACTGTTTCTAATATTTTACAATCACGGATACATCTTTCATTAACCTCATAATGTCGCTCTGCGGCTCTAATTGCGTTTGACGCAATTTCAAATTTCATTGCAGTTATCAACAACATCAATATGATTTTTTAAACATTTATTATAATCATAAGCAGAATTGTCATTACAACAATCATTCAAACCGCTTTCCTTATTCGACATTTTCTTGATTAATATATTTTCTAAATTAATACTAATTTTACAATAAATGAAAAATATTTATAAATAATTATTAATTATATATTGATTATAATTGGTTAAATTTGAAATCTTATCATTTTTTTTAAAACGTACTAATTAAATTAATATATTAAAATCTTAAATAACATTAAAAATTAAATGTTACATACCAAAATTATTTTAAATTTTTTTACTTTAAAATTAAATTAAATTATTTATAATTAGTAGGATTCAAAGAAAATACCAATCATTCATCTGTGCAGGAGAGGCACAATCCGAATCAACATACAACATACACAAACAAACATTTCAAAACAATGCACACAGCAGTAGAATAATATTTTATTTGTGACATTTTTAATATTGACCGTTTTTGGGGTATGTTAGGTTCGAGATGATTTGACATTACCAAAAATTTATTTATATAACAAATTCCTATTTTTTGAAAAAAATTTCGAGAACAATTTTTTTAATAAAAATATTTTATAATAAGTTATTTATTTTATGAAAAAGGTTTTATGTTTAACTTTTTACTTTTATAATTTATTATTTAATTTTAATAAAAATAGTTTAAATAAGATATTCTTTTTTTATAAAAAAAAGTTTTTTACTAAACAGGGTACCTGAAAAAAATATTGACAGTTACTGGTTATAGAAGGAACTTAATTTTCAAAAGGAACTTAATGATCAAAAATTGAGATGCGGGTTATACACGGGTGCGGGTTATCCGCAGTAAATTAGACTAATTATTCAATCAGAAAAGTCTTATCCTGGATATTTAAGATTCGAATATACCAAAGGTAGGTTCAGTGTGAGACTTGAGTACAGATATTTATATGGGCGAAAGTTTTGTCTTATTTGATTGTAATCTTCTTTTTGGGTTTTGTTTGTAATAAATTTGGAAAAGAAATGATTGTTTATCACGATCCTTTAAACATCAGGAAGTTTCAAATGATATTATATTAGGAATCACAAATTGAATATAATGTCTAAAATCAAAACCAAACTAAATTACTTTGAAAAAAAATAGCAGCCATTGTAGCTTCTAATAGTAATTACTAACGATATAATTACTTGTTAATTTTAATTTTTTATTTTAATTTATAAATAATTATATTTGTTATTTATATATAAATATATATCGTCACCCGACTCAATATAGCATCTGTAAGTATATCTTATCAGACGGGAATGACCAAAATAAATATAAATATAAATACAAATAAAAATAAATAAATATATATATATATATATAT